>PVJD01005134.1:0-121057 GCA_004026545.1 Mormoops blainvillei | reverse complement strand
TTCCTTACAATATACAGAACTGCAAAGCAAATAAAGTTAAATAAATATCCACTGTCATTGTAGTAATTGTAATTTCTATAATCCAGTGCATTTTCCAGAGTATTAATACTTTCATGCTAGAGTATATATAATATGGAGTTTTAAGAGTGGATGAACTGAGCTCAAATAAGAGACATATTTAAAAGGTAAGAAATTTTCACTATATCATTTGTTCAACCTGTGAAAGATTAAATACTGTAGGAAGTACTGGTGACAAAATCACAAATAAAATATTGTTTATGTCCTCTAACATCTAGATCTGAATGCACTGGTGTTTGCAACTGTGTGTCATTAGGTTCAGTTACTTACATGTTTTGACCCTTGATTTTCTAAAGTTCTGTTATAGAACTATGGCTTTCTTACACACTGTATAAGCTCGAATGCATTACAAAAATACTTGACGCATAATAGATGGTTAATAAATATATGTAAAAAGAATGAATAAATACATATATAAAATAGAAAATATACCTACATCCTGAGATGTACTAAACATTAAACTTGAAAATTCATAAAAATGCTTAATATAGGCATATAAATTAAGGCAATTGAATTTTATAATGTCCATTAAAGAAATATTAACAAAATTAAAAAGGGACACCAAGGATGGAATGCAATGGTGAGTTCTCTGCCAGGGAGGTAGTGAAAGGTACAGGAAAAGCTTCTCAGACAAGGTTAATCAAACTCAGTGTCGAAAGTGTTTCACAGAAGTGTGGTGCTAAAGGGTTTTCCAGATTGAAGGACCAGTGTTATTTGCACAAAGAAAGAAAAGTCAAAAGATAAAGGCAAAACTTTTGTGTGCTAATATTTTGGAGTTCAGCCTGTGTCTAAGATGATCTGATGTTAATTTTAAGATTTTATTTATTTTTTAGAGAAAGTGGAAGGGAGGGAGAAAAAGACGAAAAGAAACGTTGATGTGCAAGAGAGAAACGTCGATTGGTTGACTCTCGCATGCCCCCCCAATGGGAGATCTGGTCCACAGCCCAAGCATGTGCCCTGACTGGGAATCGAACCAGTGACCTTTTGGTTCAGAGGCCAGTGCTCAACCTACTGAGCCACACCAGCCAGGGCTAATTGTAATTTTTTGAATAACCAATCTGGCAGCAGAATAGAGACTGTATTAGAGGAAGACAAATCTGAAAGGAGAGAAACTAATTCTGATACTACTATAGTAATGCAGGCACAATATGATAGATGCTTTAATTATCAGCAGCTCTAGGGATAGACATGAAAGACTAGATATGATAGATGATATGGAAGTTGAATCTATAAAACTTAATTATTGAATTGGGTAAAGAATGAAAGATAGGGAAGTGTCTATTATGAATATAGAAAATATAAAGCTATTGATAATTTCAAACTAAAGAGTGAAAGAACCAGATTTGTATTTTTTTTAAATGTCATTCTGAAGAATGGATTTGGGAAAGAGGGTAAACTGGAGGTAAGGAAACAAATGAAGAGACAAATGCAATGTCTCAGATAAAACTTATTGGTTACCCAAAGTAATATAAATGAATAAAAGCAACATATAAATTCTTTGCTAAGACTCATCAATTCTCCAAAAATTGTTCAGCACTTCAGGTAATTCACATGGGAATGAATGGCAGAGTTAGGCATAGCTTAGGAACGTATCTCTAATAACTTTAAATAGTTGGAGAAGAATCTGAAAGTTTCAGGCAAATGTGATATATGTATGTATATATATGTAAATATACATATATGTGCATTTAAATACGTATTTATATGGGCGAAAGTGGGTTTACAGTTGTTTGTATGAAAAATAGTACAAGAATACACTCTGTGTCTTGGCCAGTGTGGTTCAGTTGTTTGGAGCGTTGTCCTGTGACTGAAAGTTTGCTGGTTTGATTCCCCGTCAGGGCACAGACGTCGACTGCAGTTTGATCACCAATCCAGGCTCATACCGGAGGCAATCAATTGATGTTTCTCTCTCAAATGTTTCTCTCTCTCTCTCTCTCTCCCTTCCTCTTGCCCTTCATCTCTCTAAAAAAAAAGAGAAGCAATGAAAACATGTCCTTAGCAGAGAAAAAAATATGTAAGCTCTGTGTTTTGCATACTCACAACTATAATCTTACTTTTGCCAACCCTGTATGCATGTAAATATGTATATGTGTATGTACATATTATATATGTATATTGTTTTTCCACTTGAAATTAATTACTTTGGAATAGAAGGTGCACAAAATGAAAAAAAAAAATCTTATTTTTGACCATGTTTGACTACTTTAGAAAAACTTCAAAGTAAAAAAGCCATGTCTTAATGACTAGGAAAACTGTTTGACAAACCATTTACTTAGTAAATGTGTATTGATCTCTTAGGTTACAGTAAGATGAATCATATGGATACGGATACACGGACACCTCTGCTCCTTGGGATCTGGTCCTCAGCACTGACTGCACAGCCTATAGCCCTGAATTTTTGTTCTCACTCCTAATTTGGCTTATGCTCCAAGGCAATGATTTTCTATATCACTTGGTTTACACCAATTATACAAAAGGTGATTGTGCCTGAATACCACAAAATTTTGTGGATTAGAGTTTAAGCAGCTGCAAATAAAAGCTTAAAAAGCATGATGTATTTATTTCAGTCTCAGTTTTCCCATTCTGCCATGAAAACAGCATTTTCCAAAAGGGCTGCTCTTTTAGACTGGATCCCAGAATATTAAGATGCAGGGAGGAGAGCCAAATCAGCAAACCACCAACCGCTGACATGTAACACGAGCCAGGAATTAGTATTTGTTGTTACAATCTACTGAGATTTAGGGGTTATTTGTCGCTACAGCAAAGCTGACTCATATAATTAGAAAGAAATGAAGGCAAAGATGGAATGACAGAAAAAAGGGATAAAGACAGTGTATAAGGAAAAAATTCTCTAAAGAATCTTCAATGTGAAAAGAAACTGTTAACTCTAAGGAGATTCGGGACCCAAAAATTATTTTTTATTAGAGACCTGAGCATGCTAAAATACTGATCTGATGTAAGGTGCTGCTAAGCAGAGGATACTGAACATACAGGAAAAGAAATAATCCAGAGAGTAAGGTCCTTGAGAAAGTGGGATCAGGTAAGTTTCAGAGCAGAGACAGAAGGGTTCCCTTTCAGTGGAAAGGGTCATGTTTTCCTCTGTAACTTATGGTCAAGAGGAAATACCAAACGCAGATGCAGGTAGGTTAGTAAGTGGGTGAAAAAGAAAACACTCTATTTACCTACACACTCACCCTACTACCCCATTCAAGACAATTTTGACATCAAATGTATACAGGCTTTTTGCACCAAGCAATTCTGGCACTAACTGCCTGGAGTTAGTGCAAACAAACCCCATGGGTTATGGGCTCAGTCCCGCAAGACTGCCCTCCATCTCAGATATCAATCATAAGCATTAAGTCCCTAGGTTTCTCATGACTTTAGTCTAATCTGGCTACAAATCATAGGTTTAGATACACTCCTTGGATTTAATCATTTGTTAAAATATCACACAGAACTCAAGAAAACACTTGTTTCCATTTGTCAGGTGATTGTTTAATAAACTTTATGATAAAGTATGCAAATAAACAGCCAAATGAAGAAATACACAGGGCGAGGTCTGGAAGGGTCTTAAGCATAGGATCTTCTTTTTCTGTGGAGCTGAGGTGTGCTACCCTTCCAGCACATAGACATGTTCACCAACCTGGAAGGTCTCTGGACACCATACTTTTGGAATTTTAATGGAATCTCCATTATACAGCACAATCAATCATTAACACAATTATCTAGCGCCAATCCTTCCCTTCCCAGAAAGTGGGGGCTAAAAGTCTCAAGCTTCTAATTGTAGTTCATTCTTCTGGTGACTAACTCCCTTTCTGAAGTTATCCAGGAGCCCTCTAAAAATTGACTCATTAGAACAGAAGACACTCCTATAACACAAGAAATTCCAAGGGATTTGGGAGTTCTGTGTCAGGAACAAGGATCAAAGACCAAATATAGAAGAAAAGATACTTTGACTATTCTTACCACACTCAGGAAATTAAAAAAAAATTTTAGGAGCCCTGTGCCAGAAACTGGGAGCAGATTTGTGTGTGTGTGAGTGTGGGTGTGCACACGAGTGCGTATATACATATAATTTCACAAGGGGGAGACCAGAAGTTGAGGGATTTCTTTCAGTAAAGAGGTGGGGAAAGCTGAGGCTGTGAGAAGCCAAGATAAGAAGTCCCTAGCTTGAGAAAAGTGGAGAAGTGTGTGTGTGCGTGTGCGTGCGTGTGTGTGTGTGTGTAATATGAACACATTGAAGAAACAAATGAATTTGAAGAAACTGACTTATAGAGGTAAAAATCTGCCACACTTTTGAGGAATGTTTAGCTATGTAAGAACTGTCCAGAAAAACACAATTCATCCCAAGGCCCATCTAGGGTGGTATTTTACCAGAATAGTGCAATGACATTACAATGATACAAAATCTCAGAAGACATAGATGAGATAAATATTAAAGTGATGAAAATGATATTTAAAACTGAAGGAAAAAGCATGAAATGTATAGAAAAATATAGAGAAAAAGAAAATATAGAAATATTTGTCTATAGAAATATAGAAAGTAGGCATTCCCTATGAGTCCAATGAAGAAAATATTTGAAATAATTGAATAAAAGTGGGTTATAGGAAGTTGTGGCTATAGGTCATTTCAATAAGCAAAACAGCTTGATTTAAAGGAATTATTTCCTCCTGATATTTCCAGCTTTTATGTAGAGTAAGATATAATACTCATTCAGAAGCTCCCCATCTATGTCATTCCAGACATCTCTTTAATCTGCTCTAGTGTAAAGTCAACTAAGCTCATGTCACTCTTTCAAAATTTATTTTTAGAGAGAGGGGAAGGGAAGGAGAAAGAGAGGGAGGGAAACATCAATGTGTGGTTGCCTTCTGACATGCCCCCCACTGGGGACATGGTCCACAACCCAGTCATGTGCCCTGACTGAGAATCGAACCAGTGACCTTTCGGTTCACAGGCCAGCACTCAATCCACTGAGCCACACCAGCCAGTACGCATGTCACTTTTAAAACCTACTAAAAAGGACTCCAAACCAACTGGAGTGCTCTTTTTAAAAACTGCCTATTACTATTGATTTCCACTTCTACCAAACATAGTATAAGTTTTCATGGTGAGAAATACACTAGCTTTGTTCATTTTAACTTTGATGCAAAACTGAATAACAGATCAGAAACAAAATAAAAAGCAACTTAGTATGCCTGCTGTAATTGATTTTATCACTCAAATTTTTCTTGACACATTGCCAAAATTAAAAGAAAATCTGCTGACACCCTTGAACTCTTTTTTGATCACAGGCATGGAATTTTTATAGGAGATAATCACAGGGAGCCCACTTCTCCTTTCTTTTTGACCTCAAAAATCCAGAAGAACTCATAGAAACTTAGGACTGTGCTAAATTGGGCTCATATTGAGAAAACCATTTTATAGCTCATTTGCCAGGGAGAAAAACTTTGAGGTTCAAAGATAACCTTCTATCATCTTCCATTCTTATAAGATAATGTGTTTTCCACCTCCATGCACAGAATGTTTCCCAATTTCAGTCTAAAAGTGTTCAGTCTACAGTGAAGCCCTATTTATTGGGCAAGAGAGACAGGCATAAAAAAGATCTAAGAAACCACAAAAATCTATTTAAACAAAGTTCTAATACCCATCTTTAATTTTGGAGGTCTCGGTATGACTTTTCTTTTACCATGGGTTTTAAAATACACAAATAAAAAAATAAATGCAATCCATATTTTAAAATCTAGAAAATATCTTGGTGTATCTAATGCTTACTTTTAATTAATTGGAGTTCAAGATATATTACTAAAAATAATTCAACTAAAGAACTCACTTTAGCTATAAGCTATAACCTTGTCTACCACTAGTTCATTAGCTCTTTTATTAAAACTACTTGGAAATAGAATCCATATTTCTCATTTTTCCCTTATCTTTTGTTCTATTTTATCCTAATCTGTTTCATTGTATTTTTTTAAATGTATTAGGGTGGTTCCTCATCTCTCATCTTAAAGCCATGATAAGTAGGAAGAGCAAGGACTATGTCACTCCTTCAGGTTTAGAAGGAGTGACATAGTCACTTATCCTGGTCCGTAAAATGATTTCCTCTATAAAAATAAAGGTGTTAATTTCTTATCTAGTAGTTTCAAGATGTAATCAGTCTGAAGGCTTATAAGGTCTCCTGATGCCTATAGTCACAAGTTCACTAAAAAGTGACAGGTATAGATGACTGGATGATAGGCAGGTATATACATAAATAGGGACGTGGATGGATGGATGGATGGATGGATGGATGGATGGATGGATGGACAGGCAGACAAACAGACAGGTAGGTTTCAGAAATTTAAATCCCTTTTCAATTCTCAGACAACTTTTTTTAGATTAATACACCTGCTGCTTCTTTGCTTTCCTCTGGTTCTTTATTGTTAGTCCTGTGTCCTTTGGCACCATCCTTTTTCTATAACTCTTTGTCACGCAATAAACACCATCATTTTGTTTCCTCAAAACCTTACTAATCAAAGAATGTTTCCCATAACAGACTTTCACTGACATCAAAGTTATCACCTACTACATCCTACCAGCTTAATATTACTTCTCTCTTTTTTCCATTCCTATGTTTCTCATCATCACCATATCTCTTTCAGGAGAAAATCAAATTCTTTTTACTTGATTTATGCAAAACAGTTGTGGTCAACTTTTGATTTAGCATTTTACATCCAGACTAGGGGCCGTAGTTGAGGTAGAGAAGGATCCGTCGAAGTGCTTTCCTAAACAAGAAAAAACTTCTTATCCCAATGATCATTTTAACACTCATCTCTAAGACATACATATTTGTTTTCAATGGCCATTTGTTTGAACTATTATCTAAGCATTGAAAGTTGGCAGTCTGATAGAGAAAGCCAACTGTGTATAAATTTGTGACACAGGAAGTAAATGACTGCAGCTACACTGTGACAGACTGCCTAAGGCTAATTTCAAATACTAAGCGTACATAATGATTTGTGTTAAGAGGTCTTCCGTGTTAAAAGCAGAATGTTTATAAATGTGTTCTAGGTCAGCAAGTGTCTAAAACATCTGGATTAAAAATAAAAAGGAGTATATCATATCGCAAGCAACTGAAATTTTTCCAGCTGTTTCAGAATGATTTCTTTGGGTTAACTTCAATAATTTTCTTTCAGCTGGGTCCACTTTTTTCCTAGCCCTCCCACAAAGTTCAAGCCAAATCAGTAATTCTTAACAGCAAGCACTTGAAGAAGGAATATAAGCCTATTTAGAGAGCATATGGACAAAATAAAAAGAAAAAGTGGAAGCAATGCCAGTGCCCAGATTCCCAAAATCTCTTGTGTGCCCCTTGAGTAGAAGAAGACCACAGGTCTCTCATTCAGAATCATCACACCTACTTGTTTTCCATGGGTCCTCTGGACATACTGCAGCTTCATGCTTCCCTGTTTTGCTATCGTACTTAAAACTAAAGAAGAGCATTTGGGTATCAGAAGTGCCCCTCTACAAGACCGATATAACTGCCTGTCTAGCAAAGCTAGTGTGTGACCTGGGCTTTGGACTTCTGTAGTGCAATCCCCTCTATTCCTCTCTACATGCTTAACCAGCTTCCTACTGCTCCCCCTTTCCAAACTGAGCACATATTTTTCATTGGTTTATGCTCTCAAAACTCAGTCAGAAAATAAGGATTTGGCATTATTGGCTTAGATTCTTTGCCTATCACATTGACTGTCTGGTCCTGTAACATAATACACCTTAGCTTCCACCCCCTACAAGTGGAGAAAATCATATTCAAAATAAGACTTAAAAGCAAGATCTGAAGTTTAAACAACTATAAATAACACTTCAATATATATCTGCTACATCAACAGCCAGTGTTCAGAAACACAACATTATTTAAAATGAAAATGTTTTATGTCGCATAAAGGTAAATCTCCAAGCAATGCCTTAATGATCAGTTTTACCTAGAAATCTTAAAACCTTGTTATAGCAGCATTAGTATAATCTTGTCGTGATATCTATATAGTCAGGTTTTCTTTTTACCACGTCAGCATTCTCTTTCTAAAAACAGTGCTGCTTACCTGTGTTTTTAGTGCTATTTTCCTTACAATATTAAGTGTACCTCTGTCCAAAATTTAAGAACTAGAGGATAGGGGTTGGAAGGAAATAAGAATCACTCACACTGAAAAAACAGAACCACTAAATTTTAAAAATGCATATTGAATGTATATTGCCCCATTCGATATGCAGCGCTACTCCACCTTTGAGCGTGCTTAGCAAAGAACTAGTGTCAGCAACAATGCTAAGATATCAGCATCCTTCACACATATACTCTCTAATAGGCCATGCTGAAACCAGCCCTGCACATGCTGCATTATGACAAGAACATTAATTTAAATTGAGGCAACACAGCATAGCAGAACTGACACTGTAAAACACTTAAGCTTTTGACCCTCAGCTACAATAAGCCTCCAGATTCTCATTTGTAAAACAATGGTGATAAGACTATAAATCTCACAGGAGTTTTCTGAGGATTGTATGAGCTACTGCAAGTAAAACACTGAATTCAGTAAAAGGGCAAATTCTAAAAAATAAAAATAAAAAGCTGTAATGGTAGCTATTAATTAGTTATTTTGCCTTTTCATTAAATTGGTACTGGGTGAATAACTGTATTTCCAATGTAGAAAAAGCAAGTGAAATTTATTTATTTGCGGGCAAATTTAACATTTTTTTGTTAGTATTACCCAAGATCAATGACCTATAGGAATCAGTGATATTTTCAGACTATTACATTTTCTTTTTTGGTGCTTCTTTACGTGAAATCCTATATTCCTACAAAAACAGCTGTCTACCTATGTTTGGTAAACTCTGTTCTGACAAGGGCATATTCTTACTGGTATTTCATAAGATCATTAATTCATTGCACTAACCATTTGAGTAAATGTAATGTAAAAGATAACAGAAGAAATAAGCTTGGATCCCTGAGTAAGCAAAGAGCTTTGTGGAAATGGGAGATTCTGTGAGTTTATAACATTTAAGTACAGCACTGAAAAGAAAATGCAAAGATGTTGTATGCTTTTCCTGAAAATGTCGACCATTTCAGTTAATCCTCAAAGACATACTTAACAAAATAATGAAAAAGAAACAACAGAAAAGGTAAAGGCTTTCCATAACATCCTAGTCCTAAAGAGTAGGATGAAAACCAAAATGATGTGACTTCATGATAAATAACTCTTCTGTTACAAAGGAAAAGTATATCAATAAATTTCAAAAATCATTACAAAACAAATAATATGAGTGACTAATAAAGACATGAAGAAATACTTAAACTCATTTTTAAAATATAAATGCAAATTAAAACAATGTGGTATAATTTCATACCCACCATATTAGCAAAAATTAAAATGCTAGATAGCATAAATTATTGGAGACAGCATGGGAATATGAAAGCATGTCAAGCAATACAGGTAATAATGTAGAATGTGCAGCTATTTTGGAGAGCAATCAGACACTACTCAGTCAAATTAAGGACACAGATACTCTGAGAACCAGCAATCCTGAGCACATATCCTAGAGAAATTGTCCACAAGTCCAAAAGGGATGATTATTGCAGCATGGCTTATCATGGCAGAGGAAACTGGAGGCAATTTGAAGGGCCATTACTAAGGAACAGACATAAAAACATGGAGGATGCAGCCTTGGTCAATGTGGCTCAGTTGGTTGGAGCATCATCCCCTAAACCAAAGGGTTAGAGGTTTGATTCCCAGCCAGGGCACAATTCTAGGTTGCAGGTTCAAACCCTGGTCAGAGCGCGTGCAGGAACAGGAGGCAACCAATCAATATTTATCTCTCACATCAACATTTCTCTGTATGTGTGTCTCTCTCTGTCTCCCTTTTTCTCCTAAAATCAATAAACATATTTTTGAAAAATTTTAATTTAAAGGACAAGAAAACCAGGGTGGATGAAAACGATGTAATACTAGAAGGCTGAAAAAAGTAATGGGCTAGATATAAATGTAATTTAATAGCTCATAGAAACATTTCTTTGTAAAAAATTATAAGATTAAAATAAGCAATAAAACAACAGGTTATAAAATAAAATAACACGTATTTTCCAAGAATATACACATAAGAAAAAGGATACAAAATAAACATATTAGAATGATTACCTTTCAGGATGGTAGTGGGGAAGACAATACGACGGGAAATGGAGATATGAGGCTTTATAAATATATTTAAAAAGACTCTTACTTTTCTATTGCTACATAAATTACCATAAATTTAGCAGTTTAACACTATAAAAAATCATTACCGCACAGTTCTTGTGAGAAGTCCAGACAGGGCTCAACTGGACTCTCTGCTCAAGATCTCACAAACCTAAAATTCAGCTCACAGCTGGGTCCAAGGTCTCATCTGATGCTTAGGGTTTTCTTCCAATCTAATGTGGTCATTGGTAGATTTCATTCCTCACTGTTATAGAAGTCATGAACTGAACCTTTAAGACAATCAGAAGAGTATCTTTCTGATATTTCACCTTCCTTTAAAGGGCTCACCTGATTACATCAGGTACACATAGAACAGTCTCTGTTAATTAATTGGTTAATAAGCTAATCATAGAAGCATTAGCCCATCATATTCACTGGTCCTGTTCATTTTCAGGAGAATTGGATTAAACCTGAAATATACATAGAAATTTTATAATTTTTACATTATAAAATGTAACTTTTACGTTTATAATTTTCAAATATATATTTAATAGCTTTATCATGCAGATCAAAAATGAGTGAATATGTAGACTACTTAAACATTATCATTAATAAGTTTGACTTTGACAATATACAAAGAACCCTGCACCCAAAAATTGGAGTATAAAAAATATTTTTAAAGACATGCAGTTCCAATTAGAAACAAAACGAAAAAATGAAAACTTGCACTGCTATACTGATATCTAAAAAAATAGATCATATTAGATATCTAGTAACACCACTTTGGTTAAATCTAACTGATTATTTAGTACAATAAGAACATAATGAAAACAAATTATATGGTTTTGAAAGTACATTAAGAAACTGTCATTATATCTACATAAATATTTACAGAAATAATTAGGTTGGTAAGAAATTAATAAATATTAGATTAATAAAATTAATGATTTAATTTATTTTAATGTTATTTACAATAAATTATCTTGATATAAATTAAAATTATAATTTTTTATATTTTTATATAGTAACAACAATAAGGTAGAAAAGTAAGTAATTTCAAAAAGTTGCCATTTGTCATCACAACTACAAAATATGAGGCACCAAAAAAAGTTTTAAAAACATATATGATAAAATAAGCATTTTTATTGATACACATTAAGAAAATCTAAATAAATGGAGGGATGTGCCAGGTAAGACAGACTATTGGTTTACATTTATTTGGGGTCTGAAAAAAAATTTTTTTAATCCAACCAAGGTTTCTCGCTTTAGCTTTTTTTTCCACTTCATTCCTGGCTTCCTTCCTTCTTTTGGTGCAAGAATGATCAGCTCACTCTAAAATACATGTGAAAGAATGAAAGAAAAAGAAAGACTGTGAAGCTCATGAAGAGGAGGCTTTTGTAATGAGGGGAAAATTGAAAATCATATTCTACCATAGAATCATCTTTATATTACTATGATGTGGTATTGAAATTAGAGTAAACCAGATAGAGCAGTAAGATGGAACAAGGTGCCCAGTAGCAGATAAACACTTATATATATCCCCCAAGGTCCCAGACATCACACTGAGAAGTGTTTAATAAACATACTACTACTTTTAAAGTTCACGGTTTTAAGGAAATCAATAAAATATTATAGTGATATTCTGATCATGTTCCTTCCAATTTTCTGACGAGCCGCCAATCTGTTTCCCAGTGCCAATAAACTGCTATAGATTCATATTCAGGCCATTTCTTCTTCCACGTGAATTGGCCAACCAAATGTAATTTGGAGGATTTGCCTTCACTCCAAGTCAGTCATGAGGGGTGCAAATAGTGGCAGTCATAGGCTCCTAATTTGCACCATATTACCATGTAGATCCATCAATGTACTAAACTAATACTTTTTCTCTTCCATTAACTAGTTAGAGTATTCCTCATCAGTCTTTAGATGTGAGCTGAGGAAGAGGTGGTAGAAGTTATGACTGAATCTTGAGCCAACAGCTTATATTGTTTACAAATATAAGCCTTGTGTTCCTTAATATCTACTTGGGCCCAGTCTTGTACACACTGTTTTCATTTCACAATGCAATACTATTTTGCACCTCTGATTATATGTTTCACTAAACTACATAATAACTAGTTCAGGCACTCCAGGTTTGGAGTGCCATGGTCAGCCCTTGAGTCTTTTTCCATGGCTCACAGAGAATAGCTTGGCCCAAGTAGCTTGGGAAAGAGCACCACAGGTGGTCTTGGTCTAGCACCCCTCATCCCCCTAGGCTAGGAACTGTATGGGTTATCTAGAAATTGGTCACCCAAGTTTGTCACTATAAGTTGCCTACCAAATCTTATGAGGCCTACCAAGTATTGTCTCTATTTTTTATAGTAGGCAAAGTGAAATATTTTTTTTCCTCACTTAGGAAAGCATATCTCAACATGTTCCAAATTAATAAGCACTACAAATTTTACCCATGTGACAGGCACCTGAGATTTGAATTCATGTCGCCTTAAGGCAAATAGGGTTCTTAGTTCTTTACATTCACCAGGTCTGTGGTGAGATAAGGACAAACACAAATGTTTTGACACTCTTCCCATTAAGATGTGAAATCTAATTCCCTTCCCCTTGAATCTGGTGGCCTTAATAACTGACTTGTAACAGAAGTGATGCTACATGACTTTCAAGGCTAAATGAGATTTAGAGCTTCTGCCTTGGACCCTTGGGAAGTTCATCCCCTGTCACTTCCTCTGGGATATTCCCCCTCAAAATGCACTTGTCATGCTGTAAGGAGAATAAGTCAAAATCAACTGTCTGCCATGTAAATGAGCCATCTTAGATACCCAGCCTACGAAGGCTTTCAAACAACTAAGCCCTCAACAAAATATGCATGCAACCACCTGAAAAGGCTCAAGTCAGAATCATGCATTCAACTGCTTCCCAAGTTCATAATTTTCAAAACTGTGAACAAAATGAAAATGACTGTATTTAGCTACTAAGTTATGGGTAATCCATTATGCAGTAAGAGATAACCAATAAAAGTTCTAATCAGCATTAACATTATCCCTAGCAAGTTATCCCCAGATTATATTATGATATAAAGCAGGAGAGTTGATGAGGCCCTGAGGCCAGAAATAAATATGTACTTTGTCACTCCATGTGAGGGTAAAATGATTCTGATTTTATTTAATTATATAGATGGATGAGAAATATTTGCTGGGGATATGGCTTTTTATGTTATTAGTGGCTATACTTGTTTGTGCCAGTAAAGATACAACAGCTGGAAATGTAGCTATAATTGGGAAAACTACCTGATTATATCTGTCATAAACTATAGCATTGGTTCTCATAATATGGCCCCAGATGACTTTGGATGTAGAAAGATGTCTGAAGTAATATAGAAAAGCATAAATCATAAATAAATACATGTATATCAGACATTGTTAAAATGTAAAATATCTCATAAAATTTTATCACTAAAATAGTAGAAGAAGTCACACAAGAAAAGATAGAAGCGTATTTCTATCTAGAATATAAAAAATTATTTCAAAGAAATAAGAAAAAGAAAACAATGTAAATCATCCAACCATCCCCCCAAAACAGTTACAAAGCATGAACAAGCATTTCACAGATTAAAATACATGAGGGACCAATAAAACACTTAAAAAGATGCTCTATTTCATTAACAATTAGGAAAATGAACATTAAAATCACAAATAGCACTTTACATTCTTAGAAGAGCAAAAATTAAAAGTACGTCAACACTGAGCATCAACAAGAATGTAGAATAACAAAGTTTATAGTATACACTGTCAGTTAAAATGAAAGTCAGTACAAACCCTAATCTCATTTTAAAAATTATAAACGAATATATGAAAATTATAAATGAAATATAAATATAAAATTATATATTGTTAATGTTAAATGTGTGTCCCCCATGACCCAGCAATTCTACACTAATAAAGCAGAAGAAAATCTTGTGCACACGGACATGAAAGTCGTTTATAAGAATTTAATTTCAAAATTGTTTGAAAGAGCAAAAAACTGAAAGCAACTCAAAGTCCATGGTCTTGAAACTAAATAAATCACAGTCCATTCATACCAAAGAATATTATGTAGTTTTAAAGAATAGGCAACTGCAGCTCTGGCCCAGTGGCACAGTTGGTTGGAGCATCATCCCGTCATGTGAATCAAAAGGTTGTGGGTTTGATCCCTGGTCAGGGCACATACCTGGTTTGTGATTCAATCGCCAGTCAGAGTGTACATGGGAGATGACCGTGTCAGGAACATAATGTTGATGAAAACACAACTCATTAAAATACACACTATATTATATAATTTATATAAATTTTAACCATGCAAATTTAAACATCATGTAAAGTTCAGGGAGATATAATATTTAGTTGTTCAAAATTGCCATTTTTATATGTGAATACTGGAAATTTCATATGGTTCAACCTCATATAAATCAATAATGGAAATTTATAAAGAAAGACAAATGATTAAAACAAAATTCAGGATTTATTTATTCATATGCTTGATATCAATAAGTTGACGAAGAGGAGCTATCAACAAAACAGTCCTTAAAACCTGTTCTCAGCACCATTCTTTTTAACGAGGAGAGGAAACAAATTACTATCAAGTGCTGACTTACCTATGGAAAAACAGAAACAGAGTAGGTAAGTCAGATTCGGTGGGCTAGCTATCTCACACAGGGGTCACAGAAGATACCTCTGATTAGGTACAATTTGAGAAGAAAACTAATGGAAAGGAAGAAGGATACAATAACTAACGGGGGGAATGGCATTGATAGCAAAGCAGACAACAGAGGTAAATGTCATGAAAGAGGGGTGTGCTTGAATCATTCTGAGAGGAACAAGAATGTCTATGTGGTTGGAGCACAGAAAGTTGGCAGTGGGGTGCAGAGGGTGATAAAAATGAGGTCAGGGAAGAAGCTGGGGACCAGTAGAGCCTATAAGCCATTATCGGGACTTTGCTTTTCACCCTGAGTTAGATGGAAATCTTCTGGATAAGTTTAAGCAAAGAAATTATATGATCAGCTATTTTACAAGGATCATTCTGGATGCAATATGGAAAAGAGATTGTGAGAGGAAAAAGGGCAAGATGGAAAATTAATTAGAAAACAACTCAGTAATCTAAGCAAGAAAAGATGGCTGGATCTAGGAACTAGAATAGAACCCTGGAGGTAGTAAGGGTTGACTTTGAATTTAATTTTGAGGCAAAAAATCGGTGTCCTGATTCACCGAATGTGGGTTATGAGAAAAAAAGAATCAAAGAAACTCCAAGATGTTTGGATGAAGCCTCCGGAAGAGCTGGGAGAAATCTGAGAGGTGGAAGCTGGGCAGCGGTGGCTAGAAAATAAGTTTGGGTTTTGGATACATTAAATCAGAGGTGGCTATTAATCATCTAAATGGAGAATTTAGTAGGGAATTAAATATAAAAGTCTCAGGTTCAAAGGGTACTTGTTGGTTGGCAATTAAAATATGGAAATCATCAAAGTGATTGTGATTTTTCAAAAGCTGAACCTGAGTTAAAACACCCATAAAGTGACTGTGGACAGGGGAGGGAGGGGAACTGAGGACTAAAACCTGGAGCATTTCAGGGCTTAGTGTCTAAAGAGAAGAAGCCTGCAAAGATTTAGAAGAGCACTAAGACAAGATGAAATCAGCAAAAATGGAGCCCCTGAAGCCAAGTGACAGAGTGTCTCAAGAAAGAGAAACTTACCTCAGGAGGGAGGGTAGTAATGAGATCACAGGATGATGAGAGTAGCTTTAATATTGTTGATGTTTGATTTCATAATCTTGATGGTTTAAAGTAATAATCACTTTATTATTTGTTACAGCATATATTATTACTTAGTTAAATAATAATAACATAATAAAAAATGAAAAGTAGTTAAAAATTTATTGCCAAGTTAAAACATGGCACAGGGGGACAGGGAAATAATTATTTTGATAGGCGTCTATAGAAAAGAATACACTGTGGAAGGCTTACATTGTGAAATGACAGGGAGACATATGTAACAGTTGAACTTGTCCCCAGTTCTAGAATTTATGGAACAGATATTCTGCACAAACTATATTACTTCTACTTAATTCAAACCAAATTAGTGACTTGTGACGCTGTACATATGGCAAGTTAGATATTCTATCTTTTAGAAAAGCATGATATGATATGCCATATAGAAATAACCAAATTTTCCAAATTGTTTTTACAAAACATGCTGAAAACCTTTACAACAATAGCTGCTGCAATGTTAATAGGACAACAATAAAAATGAAGCCTTTTGAGTTTATTCATTTATCTTATAAATACACTAGAGGAAATAACATTTCTTCTTAAGAATATAAAAGAATATAATTTCCTCTTAAGAATATAAAACTCATTTTGAAAACCTTACCCCTTAAGAAATAATACCTCATTATAAATACAGCATTTCCAAGTTGTATTTCCTTGTTTTAACATAAACTCTACAAAAATTTATCTTGTGTTTTGAAATCTGCCTCAGCAATGAAAGAAAAAGTGGACTTTCAGATAGAATTTCTATGCCTAAGTCCATATTTTAGAATGATAAGAAGCAGTACTATTTTCTCAACTATAGTTATAGAAGGTTCTAGAAGGGTCACGTCAAGGAGTGGGAGTGGGAACACCAAAGGTAGACATGACATGGAAAGCAGGCCAACAATTAGGTTGCTTACTCATTTATTACCAAAGATGAACAGCATCATACCAGCCAGCAGCATGCAGAATCAATCTCTCTCTCTCTCTCTCTCTCTCTCTCTCTCTCTCTCTCTCTCTCTCTCCCCCACCCCGTGTGCACATGTGCACGCAGACAGAGTCCTTTACACTGTACCTTCTTACACCTTTCTTGATATGATAAAACTACCTTATTAGTGATTACATAATTGAGCTCCACTACTGTTAAAGATATTCTTGAGGTCTAGTTGAACATATGTGAAAGAACCATTTCAGAAGAAAAGAAGAAGCTTTCCTGCAGTTCCTGGAGGAGGTATTGTTAATGTCCAGCCACATGCAGGAGGAAGAATTAGACTAATTCCTGGGATAATGTTTTTACTTTAAAACTGTGAGCTTTCACCCTAAGAGAGATAGTCACTAAACCCTGGAGATATAATCTTAAACCTTGTTTGTTTATGCCTCAAGCTGTAAAAGCATTTGATTGGATCCATTAAAAAACCCTACTGATGTAGTTACTTAGAATACCAAGCTGATGCAATTGCTTAAAAATAAGTAAATAAATAAAATACCTAGGAATAAATTTAACCAATGATGTAAAACACCTGTACTCAAAAAATTATTAAGACACTGAAGAAAAATTGAAAAAAATGCAAGTAAATGGAAGCATATACTGTGTTCATGGATAGGAAGAATTAATATCATTAAAATGTCCATACTACTCAAAGCAATCTATGGATTCAACACAATTCCTACCAAGATATTAATGTCTTATTTCACAGAACTAGAAAAAAAATCCAAAAATTTATAATAGAACCACAAAAGATCCCAAATAGCAAGAACAATCTTAAGAAAGAAGAACAGAGCTGGAGGGATCATGCTACCTGATGTCAAAATTATACTACAAGATCATAATAAAACAGCTAGGTTCTTCCATTTAAAAAGACCTATAGATTAGTGGGAGGCAATAGAGAGCCCAGATATAAACCATGCCTTTATTGTCAATTAATATTTGACAAAGGTGGCAAGGACATACAGTGGGGTACATACGGTCTATTCAATAAATGATGTTGGGAAAATTGGACAGATACATGCAAAAAAAAATGAATCTAGACCACCTTGTAATACCATATACAAGAATAAACTCAAATGGATTAAAGACTTCAAATGTTAGACTCTAAACTATAAAAATCCTAGAAGAAAACATAAGCAGTAAAATCTCGAACATTTCTCATAGCAATATGTTTTTCTGATATGCCTCCTTTAGCAAGGAAAACAAAAGAGAAAAATAAGCAAAACAGAGTAAGTCAAACTAAAAATATTTTGCACAGCAATGGAAACCATCAACAAAATTAAAAGGCAACCCACTGAATGGGGGACTATATTCACCAATACATCTGATAAAGGTTTAATATCAAAAATTTACAAAGAACTTAAAAAATAAAAAAAAGAAAACAATCCAACAATCCAACAATCCAACAAACAAGCACAACATCTAAATAAACACTTCTCTAAATAGGACATACGAGTGGCAAATAGACATATAAAAAGATACTCAATGTCACTAATCATCTGAGAAATGCAAATTAAAACCACAATGAGAAAATACCACACAGGTATCAGAATGTCTATCATCAATATATCAACAAATAACAAGTGTTGCTGAAGATGTGGAGAAAAGGGAACCCTCATGCTTTTTTGGTGGAAATGCAGATTGGTTCATTCACTGTGTAAAGCAATATGGAGCTACCTCAAAAAATTAAAAATGGAATTACGTTATGACCCAGCAGTCCCACTTGTGGGAATTTATCCAGAGAAACTCAAAACACTAATTGTTCACTGCAGTGTTATATTTTATAACCAAGATTTAGAAGCAGCCCACATGTGCATCAGTAGATGAGTGGATAAAATGGCTGTGGTACATTTACACAGTGGGATACTATTCAACCATCAAAAGCAGGAAATCTTACCTTTTGACAACATGGGTGGACCTGGAGAGCACTTATGCTATTCCTTAGAGAAGTGTATATTCAGAAAAAGACAAGTACCGTATGATTTTTCTCATATGTGGAATCTAGTGAACAAAATGAACTAAAATACTAGAGAAAGACTGAGAGAGCCTGCTAACAGCTCTGAGGGGTGGAGGGTGGGGAGCTGGGGACGGCAGTGCTGGAGGGGAATTGAGCAAAAAAGAGGAAAAAACTCATGTTCCCTGACAACAGTGTTGTGACTGCCAGGGGGATTGAGGTGAGGGGCAGGTGGAGGATGGTATGGGAGAATAAATGGTGATGGAAGGACACTTACTTGACTTGGGGTGGTGAACACACAATATAGAGTACAGATGATGTGTTGTGGAATTGTGCACCTGGAACTTGTATAATTTTGTTAATCAGTGTCACCTCAATAAATTTAATTAAAAGGAAAAAAGAATATAAAAGTGTAAAAAATAAATAAATTTTTTAAAAACGTCAAGCGCATAGTTTGACATCATTCAGACAAAAAAAGTACTAGATGTAATTTTTTAGAGTCACATAAACATAGCCAAAGGATGGTGGTAAAATGATATAATTTTTTTTTCTTTAATGAAACAACCCATTTTGCCCGTTTACATACATTTTACAATTGGAAAACATAATTATCTACCTCAGATTTTTCAGTCCTTTATTTTAATGGCTCATTTCCCATGGAGAGTTAAAAATATTATGGTACAAAACTATTTTTGTCATAAAAAATGAATATTTTCTATCTATGCTCCCATTATGACAAGATTAATTATTCATATCTTTTTAATAATTTATTCATTACCACGTAGTCCTCAATTTTCCAACAAAAATATCATCTTCCAAAATGATTACTTTCCTTAGTGTTCACCATTGTTTAGAGAAATAAAACATCGCTATCATTGCTTCATCTGAAGTGTTGCCTTACGTTATCTATTACCATATGCAGTAGTGTAGCGCGCGCACACACACACACACACGCACACACCCAGAAGATAATGCTTCAAACTTTAGTACAATTGTAACTGAATATAAGTGAAGCTTATACTCAACTGAACATAATAAACATATAAGTTGTTTTATCATTTTAAGACAGAGTATTAATAACCCAGAAGGAAATTCTGATAAATGTATTAATTCAGGTCCTATTTAAAATTTTATAGTGAACAGTTTTCATGCAATTTGTCTCCTTAAATATTAATATCTTTTAGTAAATTTTGACAAACTTGAATTTCTGTAAATATGCTAGAACAGATATAATTAAATGTATAAAAGTCATTTGTTTAATGTCTGACCACTAAACAATAAAAGAAGAGAAATGCTTGCTTTTATTACTCCAGAGCAATCAATAGCGTTGAAAGAATTAGTAAACGACTGATTAAATTGTTACTGAGGAGAGACCTGAGTCAGGGGACTCTCCCTCCCCCAAGCTTGTTCCTCAGTTCTTGTCTTGCTTGCAAAAGACATTCAAGTGAGAGAAAAACACTCGTAATAGAAATGAGATAGCAAGTTTATTTATGAAACACACACGACACATAGCTGGAAGCAGGCACCGGCTAGTCTAAATGTCCCGCATGCAGAGGAAATGAGGTTGTTAGTAAGTTTGTTCTATTCATTGAGCCAAGGCTACAGGAGGGCACTCAGCTAACCCAAGGGCCGACTATTAGGGTTCAGGGGTTATATACCTCAGTCAGCTTCTAGGTTCTCCCTCCTTCTCCTCTTCTAAACCTTGGAAACAATGCACAGCTACGAAAGCTTTCTTTCTCAGTTAGTAAAGGCTCTTTGTCTTAGTGAAATTGTTATGGAGGTTCCCTTTCCCAGCGCAGAGTCTCAAGGACTCCCCTCCCCCTGCGCTATCCCTGCTCGTGATGTTTAGGACCTGGGCGACCTTACTGCACCAGGCTCGGGACAGTTGAGTCAGCAGGTGGGACAGAACTCGCTCCCCCTTCCTGCCTTAGTTTACTATCTATCCTATCTGACAAAATGATTGTGTGTTATAATGTCTAATTTAAGTCAGAGTTTCTGCCCACTGATGCAGCATTCTATATGAAAACTTTACTCTTCAGAAGAGAATGATGCACAACTTTGTTCCGTATTTGTTCTAATAACCTTTTCTGCTTCAATCAGGTAATCCAGAATATGTTTATATAATTTTTAAGATTATCATCAAAATTAAAGTACAAAATAAAATCATTTGGGGAAAAACTTGAAAATACCCAAAGTAAATTCCTAAGAATCTACCAACTCCAGCATGGAAAATAACAGTTCAAAGCTATAATAATTGAAATTGAAGACAATAGCTGACAAGCCAGTAAGGGAGAGACTTGAAAGAAGTTACTGCCCCAAATCACGCTGGGTGGTAATCAACTACTCAGCCACTGGCATTATCAGCCCTGTTGTACAAACTATAAATACATGCCAGTATACAAGGTATATAAGTACCCATGCATGATAAAGATATATATTTAAAATAAATGGCTTTGGGCATTTAGTCTGGAACTTCAGCTCCCCTACGTACTTGTGAAGAAGACACTCATTTGTTTTTCTAGTAATATGAAGACCATTTCCTCCCTCGCTTAGTGGACACATCCTCCCCTAATGTGGCATGGCCTACATAGCCTAGCAAAAAGGGGGAACACAAAGCACACAGGGAGGAAGAGAGGGAAGGAAATATCTCCTGAGCGCCTCCCATACATTGTACAAAGATCATAATAGGGACTTTTATTTAAGCAACTCTGCAAGGGAAGCAACTATTGTCATTCAGGCTCACTATATAAGTAAGCTTTTTTCTCCTATACTTTGTCTTAATCCAAAGATAGGTTCATAGGTAGCAGCACAAAGCTTATAATCGTAGCATTTGTGAAAACAATCCCACGGCAATGCAATGTCAGGGTCATGCAACTGCTCAGCAATGCAGCAAGAATCAGAAGGTTGCCATTGGATTTTGGTGACAAGCCCAGGGTGGTTCCTGACAGCTTAGTTTGTGTATAACAAAGTGAGGTAAAGATGCTGGCTATGTTAGCACTGATAATAAAGATAGATGAAAAGGCAGAAAATTAAACTGTATGGCATAGCAAAGCCGTATTTATCATGGCTCATCACATGCCAAAAAAGTCACTGTATGTCTTTTTAACAATCAATCCAGCTATGTTTAGCTAGACTGAATATGTATACTAACAAAATTAAAATCTTTTTATGGTATCTCAATAAAATTAAATTGACAGGAATAAATTTTGAGGTGGTTTGTTCTATGTCAATATATAACTGATACAGGAAGCAGTATACAAAAGATACAGTTTATAGCAACACTAAAAAGATATTTTAAAATGAGGTGAAGACTATGCAATAAATAAAGGAATAATACAATAAAATTCTGATTAGCTGAAGTTTTAAGTTTTTCAGATGAAAGCCACTGTATAGTTAGTACCAAGCATAATTAGTGAAAAGGGGGCACACTGAATACATTTTTTTCTTCATGTTTAATTTCAAAAGTAAACACAATTTCTGAATTTGAGTTTCAAAAGGGAAAACTTTCAATTCAAAAATCAACCCATCTTAGCTATTCTCATTTGAAAGTCAATGAATAAAATTCTCACGCATGCAAGTACTCATGGAAGTATAGGAAATATACTCTTAACATATATTTTTCTGAAAAAAATATTCAAAGATGTATCTAACCAAACCAAAAAACTAATCAAAATAATTTGTTAGTAGAAATAATATATGATAAAAATAAATAACATTGGGAGATTAAAGTTTTATTATTTAAAATTGCCTTTTCAAAATGAAATTACCACTAGTTACCTACTAAAACAAGCAATCACATATGCAAGATAATACGTAGCAAAGAAAGAGTCCATTAGAATGCTCTAGCTCCTAGGTATTAAATTCTCTGATAAGACAGATTGAGGGGAGCAGGGGACATGAAGAAGTTTTTCTCTACTCTTCTAAGTTGTTCTGGCTCTTCTAAGAATTAAATTGACTTGAGACAAAATAACAAGAGAAAAATCAAATTTAATTTTGTATGTAGAGGGGTTCCATAAGTATGTGGGGGCCCAAGGACAAGTTTAGCAGCTGAGGCTGTGGACACTGAGAAAAAAGATACCTACTAAAAGGGGCTTTCTGGTGGTTAACTGGGCTCAAATTTAAATAGACAAAAAGAGAAACAGGGAGAGAGAGAGAGAGAGAGAGAGAGAGAGAGAGAGAGAGAGAGACTGCCTAGCCTACCAGCCATTTCTACACAGGGGTCTCTCATATAAACTGCACTTCAGGGAGGAGACTGCATGGAACTACTTGCCCTAAACTACACTAGACTGCCTGCCTGCACTGTGTCTGCCACCCCAGCCAGCCCATAGAAAGGGGTTTCTGGAATCCTATTTCAAACAATAGAACTGAAGTTGTCTCCATTCGATTGAAACTGCACACCTGTATTCCCATCCGCTTCTTCGCCAACTAATCAGAGCAACTCTATTCTAACAAACCAGGAAAGTGCCTTTTGAACCAATCAGACTGGGAGGATTTGGAGAACTCATTTCCACGAGGAGGGATGAGGAGAGGAAGCATCTGTCTATATAAGCCAGCTCCCATCTGCTTTTGAAAGAGTACTTTGCCTTTCCACCAAAGACTGAAAACTGCAGGCTGACTTTTCCCAACTGAACTAAAACACAGAAGATGTCTTGCTGGAGCTGAGCGGAGCAGAAGGGAATGGAACAGACCAGGGCAGAGTGAAGTGGACGGGCATGGCAGCAGCCCGGTGAGGGGCAGAGCAAAGCTGTCTAGCCGGGGAGCTGCCTGGCCTTAGGGCCACTTCACAGCTGTGCTGTATCACAACTGAGCTGTTTTGCACTAAAGTGTCCTTATTCACCACAACCCCAAATTGGGGATTCCTACTGGTGTTAAATATGGTGTCATTAACCATCGACCATCAGTTAATAGGTCTTATATGCCATCTTGAGCTAAGGACAAAAGTGTAGTGGCTTAGGACTGCAAAGGTGAGGAAGCCAATTCCTCACCTTTGAGATGGAATTCTTAGAATTCTGAGACTAAAATTATCTCCAGTTTCAGTGCCCAACTAAATGAAAATTCAGTGTAAAGTACATCTATCAATTAGCTCAATGAAAGATCAAATATTGGGCTGGCCAAGAAGGTCATATGTTTCTTCCTTAAAACATAAGACACATTTTTTCATTTTCACCAATAACTTTATTGATTTGGATATTTTGAGTGTGTCTGCTATTTCCTAAGTGGTATAACATTGATTGTTCTCAATTAATATCTCAATTTGGTCGCTGTCAACTTCAGCTGGTCTACCTGACTGCGGAGCATCATCCAGTGAAGAAATCGCTAGTATGAAACTTTGCAAATTACTTTTGACACATTCAATCAGTCAGAGTACCTTCTCCATACACTGCAAAAATCTTTTTGTGTGTATATTTCAGTTACATTTTTACCTTTCTTGAAATAATAAAGTATAATATGCTGAAAATATTGCATATTTTATTCGATCTTCATTATTAAAATGGCTACACAAAAATTCACCAATATTGATGAGTTTCTTAACCCCGCACTGATATGACAGCTGTCACAATACAGTCTAACAAAAATTGTTTTAAACGAAGTTAAAGACAACTAATGTTACTGGAGCCTTCTTATGGAAAAAACCCAAAGAACTTTTTAGCCAATCCAATATGCAATTCCTTGTTTTACTATAAACTGAAAAGCTTCACAAGGCACTGGGTGAAAAAGAATACTCAGCAAGAAGTGAAGCCACATGTAAAGATTTATCTACCCACACCAAGGAAGAATTTTCCCCTGATGCTACATTGTTCAGATGGAAATAAGAGATTTATGTTAAGGAAAGACAATCTAATAAAGTATATTCTTAAATAGACAATCTTAATATTATATGAGCCTGAACTTATTATAACTAGGCTTAATTCAGAAGGATTGTAAAAAGATAATTTTGCAATACTAAGCTATAATGTGGGAAAGCATTTTATCTCATAATACTCATCTGGTTTCCAGGAGGAAAAAATAAAGTTTAATATACTTATCTAATAATCAAATCTAATGTTCCAAAGATGGTTTCTCATATCATGTCAATAAATATTTACTAGGTAAATGAAATAAATGTTTTGTGAGTATACATAGCTATCAGTATGCTAACATGAGCACACACTGTCTTTAACACCTTTGTATTTGTAATTTCTTACTGGAAAGCTTTTTTTAGAAGGGAAGGATATATAGCATATTCAAAATCTCTTTAACAAAGAAAACATTTTCCTGGAAAGATATTAAAATCTTTTTTTGTCTCTTTAATTGTATTTTTTTCATTACCATTTATCCCCCTTAGACCCTTCTAGCCCCTGCAATCACCACACAATTGTCCATGCTTATGAGTCCCTTTTCTTTTTGTTTGAACCCTCAACACACTGACGCCCACATAGCTGTCATCCTGTTCTCTACCTATGAGTGTATCTCTGTTTCGTTGTTATATCAGTTCATCAGATCCTACGTATGAATAAAATCATATGGTATTTGTTTTTCTCTTACTGGCTTAGTTCCCTTAGCATAGTGTTCTACAGATCCATCCATACTGTCACAGGAGAATTTTTTTTTCTTTTTTATGGCCGAGTAGTATGCCTTTGTGTATACATACCATAGTTGTTTTATCCACTCATCCATTCATCTACTGATGGGCACTTGGGCTGCTTCCAATCTTGGCAATTTTTAATAATGCTGCAATAAACATAGGGGCACTTATGTTTTTTCAAATTAGTGTTTTGAGTTTCTTTGGATATATTCCCAAAAGTGGGATCACTGGGTCAAAAGGCAGTTTCATTTTTAATGTTTCGAGGTACCTCCATACTGCTTTCCACACTGACTGCTCCACTCTCCATTCCCACCGACAGTGCAAAAAGGTTCCCCTTTCTCCACATCCTCACCAGCACTTGTTGTTTCTTGATTTATTGATGATGGCCATTCTGACAGGTGTGAAGTGATATCTCATTGTGCCTTTAATTTGCATCTCTCTGATGATTAGTAATGTTGAGCACCTTTTCACATGTCTATTGGCCACTTGTACATCCTCTTTGGAACAAATCTAACCAAGGACGTAAAAGACCTGTACTCGAAAAATTATAAGACACTGAAGAAAGAAATGAAGGAGATATCAATAAGTGGAAGCACATGCCATGTTCATGCATCGGGAGAAATAACATTGTTAAAATGTACATAGTACCCAAAGCAATCTATAGGTTCAGCGCAATTTCTACCAAGATTCCAGTGACATATTTCACAGAACTAGAACAAATATTTCAAAAATTTATATGGAAAAACAAAAGGTCTCACATATCAATAGCAATACTGAGAAAGAAGGACAAAGTTAGAGGAATTACACTACCTAATATCAAACTATACTATACGGTCATAGTAATCAAAGCAGTCTGATACTGGCATAAAAACAGACACATTGATCAATGAAACAGAATAAAAAGCCCAGGAATAAGCCCACACCTTTATAGTCAATTAATATTTGACAGAGGAAGCAAGCATGTACAATGGGTAAAAGATACTTTATTCAATAAATGGTTTGAGAAAATTGGACAGATACATGCAGAAAAATTAAACTAGACCACCTTCTCATACCACACACAAGAATAAATTCAGAATGGATTAAAGATGGATGTTAGGCCTGCAACCATAAAAATTCTCAAAGAAAACATAGGCCGTAAAAAATCGCAGACATCGCATGTAGCAATAGTGTTTCTGGTATAACTCCTCAGGCAAGGAAACAAAAGAAAAAATAAACCAATGAGACTGTTACTGGGGAGACGCAAGTCCGGGTGATGCCCCTCCTTGGTTCTTGCCTTGCTCACAAGAGATGAATTCAAGCAAGAGACATGTATAGTGGAAATGAGGTAGCAAGTTTAGTCATGAAATATAGAGTAAACAAGGTAGTAAGTTTGTTCTATACATTTCAGCAGAGGCTACAAGTGGGCATCCAGCTAATCTGAGTGCCTCACACATATTGGAAAATGAAGCTGCAGTTTTGTCTGTGTGCTGGAGCAAAAAAGCTACTAGTGGGCACCCAGCTGATCTGAATGCCTTGACTATTGGGGTTCAGGGGTTTTATACTTTAATCATCTAGGTTCCCCTTCATTCTCCCCCTCCCAGACCTTGGGATTAATATAGTTATAAAGCCTTTCTTTCACAGCTAGTGAAATTGGTACAGAGGTTTCCTTTCCCAGCTAGGAAATCATTACAAAGGCTTTCTTTCCCTAGGAAACGATATACACAGAATTTTAAAGGTTCGCCTCTTCCCGTGCTATCACGGTTCTACTTGTAATTCTCAAAACACCTGGCAATCTTATCGGACCAGGCTGAGGACTGCTGAGTCCATGGGTGAGACATGCCCCCCTCCTCCTCCCTGCCTTAGTTTAGTGCCTGTCCTGCCTAACAGGACTATATCAAACTAAAAGTTTTTGCACAGCAAAGAAAATTATCAGCGAACTAAAAAGACAACTCCCAGAATGGGAGAACATATTTGCCACTACATCTGATAAGGCATTAATACCCAAAATTTATAAAGAGCATATAAAATTCAACACCAAATAAACAAGCCAATTTAAAAATGGGCACAGGACCAGAATAAAATTTCTCAAACACTATTCCATGGAAACCATGCTCAGAAATCTACCACAAAAGTCCTAAATATTACATCAACTCTGCTATAGTTACCACCATCATTTCAACACTGCAGTAACATACAGTCCTAATTAAAATGTTGAAAATTGCATTTGTTAACTGAAATGCTCACGATGTTTAAGAAATTGCCAAATTCAAAATTATTTGTTGAGCAATTAACCAAAAGAATACAGCCAGGTAAATGTAATCATTTTAGTGCTTAAAACAAGGTGTTATCTATTTAAGACTAAACTTGTAGAGCATGTAGGCTCTTGAAAATTCAATATTAGCAACAATGTACAATTTTTAAAACTCTGCTATCATACAAAGATATATTGGCTTTCAGGCCTTTGCATTTGCATTTTGCACTCCTTGGGAAGTTTTTCCTCTGGACCACTGCCTGGCCCAGTCTAGCACTTCCCTCAAATCTGAAAAGTTATTTTTTTCAAGGAACTTCTCTAACACACCTGTGTAACATAGCAACCACCTCACCCACTCCTGTCCCTTCCTAACCCTTAACTCTGTGATATGCTTTTAACACCATCTGACACATTGCTTGCTTCCTGTTGTTTCTTCATAAGAACATAAATTTCAGAAGGAAAAGACAGTATTTTATTCAGTGTTCTAACCCTAGGACCTACGGTATTGCCAAGCATATAGAAGGTATTTAATAACTACTCATCAAATGAAAGGAGAATAAATGAATATTTTAAATGTTTAATGGAAATGTAGCTCCAGTAAAGCTTTTTTTTTTCTTTTTTCTTAAGGCCTAAATCAATTATATGTTCAAAAGTAAAAGGGGCCCTGGCTGGTGTGGCTCAGTGGATTGAGCACCAGCCTGGGAACCAAAGGGTCGCCAGTTTGATTCCCAGTCAAGGCACATGCCTGGGCTGCAGGCCAGGTCCCCAGTGGGGGGCATGCTAGAGGCAACCACACACTGATGTTTCTCTCCCTTTCTTTCTCTCTCCTTTACCTCTGTCTAAAAATAAATAAATTTTAAAAAATTTTTTGAAGTAAAAAGGGAAGAAGTTTTCTTTTTACAGTATACCTTCATGGATTTTATCATTAGTATTCAAAGTAAACACAACCAGAAAAATGGGCAAAGAGCATGAAAGCCAATCCAGTATAGAAAAAAAAATTTTTAACAATGTTTAATTATATGAAGATTATCAAATTTAAAAACAACCAAAGAAACATAAATTCAAATAAGAAATAAAGTACCTTTTCTCTTCAGAAAATATTTTTTTTGTTAAAATTTAGTTTTAGCAAGCTTGTGATGAAAGGGGGTCTCATAGGCGACTGATAGGAGGATAAACTTATATAAAAGAATTATGAACAAAATTCTAGACAAAAATTTCTCTTATGTTTTGACCCCAAAATGTATAGCATTTGACTCGGTATTTCTACAGACTGAATTTTACTAGAAAAAAATGGAGATGTACATAAAGATATATAAGTAAAGTTTTTATTGTAGAAATATAATAGTAAAACATTAAGAAAAACAAAATATTAAATAGTAAAATATAATAGTAAATGGAAATATATAATAATAAAATAATAGTAGTAAAATATATAAAACAAACTAAATGTTTATTAACTGGATGTATTAATCCACTTGAGCTGCCGCAATGAAATAATACAACTGGGTCACTTAAACAAGAGAAACTTATTTCTCATGGTTCTGAATCCTGGAAGTCCAAGATCAAGGTGCTACCAGGTTTGGTTTCTTTTGAGACCTCTCCCCTTAGCTGGCATAGGGCCTTCTCCCTGTGTGCTCACAAGTTTTTTCTTTTCTGTGGAGGAGAATGATTGTCTCTTTATAAGAACACCAGTCTTGTCAATCAAGACCCCCACCCTTATAATCTCATTAACCTTAATTACCTCCTTAAAGTCTTTATCTCAAAATACAGCTACACTGGGGTTAAGGCTTCAACATGTGAATTTGAAGAGGGACGCAATTCAGGCTATAACATGGGAGAATGGCAAAATAAATCATTACGCATTGCAAACAAAAACTCTAAGATCTGATGATCTATTAATGTTAATAATAATGATTAGTAAAAAACAGCTTAGAAAACATGTAAAAATAATAATCTCAAGTTAGTTTAAAGTAGGTCATAATATTTTTAAAACCTAATGTAGTTCATATTTGAAACAGCTTTTTAATCAGTTGGAAAGGACTTGGCTTACTTTTATCTCCTGTTGTCTTTAATGTGTGTGCAAATAGTTGTTAAATGGCAAAGTACTGTTTAAGTGATTTTTTTTCTGCCTAAAATACAGAAACAAAACTATTTGTAACATTTGAAATGAAGAATGGAAAGGATTTAAGTTGGCATGCTGCCAAACAATACAATGGGAAAAAATTTACATAGCTAAGTCCCTCAGACTTCCCTGCATTGGTCTGATATAAAACCAAGAATTATGAGCTTAACATATCAATATAGTCAAAGAATATTTACATCAGAGAATTGAACCTGTAATAAATCATATTCTCCTTTATGGCTTTTTATCAAAGCATTTACTCCATGTGCAATATCTAGATTAGAAAAGAGAAATGCACCTACACCTCCTTTTCAAATGTCTTCCAAAGATTAACAGACAGCAATTCAGATAATAGGAGGGAGGCATTTCATCTATCCCTAAAGGTTTCCAATTTATTTAATTTATTTTATTATCTTTGCAGCTTCAGGGCCTATGTCTATGATAATGAGAGTCTGAATGAATTGCAAACTTAGAATCCTACATTTGTTAAATCAGGGCCTATCAAAAGTAACAAATGAGGTATTTTTGCTCTTACAGCCAACATCCGGCACAGTCACAAGGGCCAGGTAGTTAGTTCCCTGTTCCCAACACTTAGAGAGAAAAAAGGTGTAGACTAGAATACTGAATAATCTGGAGTAAGTGAGGTAATTGTTCACAAGTGGAAAGAGTGAAGTTTCTTCCAATATCTTAAGAAATAAGGAAATGTTCATTTGAAGAGCCAAGGCTAATTTTGTAAAAATAGAACACAACTCTTATCTAAGTATTAATATGAAATATATGACAGAATTTTCTAAACCTAATTATTAAATGTTAAAGTCAAAAAGCAGCCCACGGTGAACATTTTTAATAAATTTATTACTATTACTGTCATTAGTCCAAATCATGTCATTAGCAGTAAATGTTTAAATAAAGCAAAACATGTGCTTTTTTATTAGTTGTGCACAAGTTTCCACAAATGTATATTCATACACACACATAAAGCAATTTCTTTTTTCTGCTTAATTGAGGTTTTCCAGAATTTAAGGAGATAATGTTTTAATGAAGGAAGATATTTTTGCCTCAGTGGGCCTGATAATACTTTACTTTTATTGCAGCAAATAAAGAAAGATTACATGCATATTCATTTATACATATAAGTATTTTTATTGCACATCTACTCAAGATTAGGCAATGGGAATACCCATTAGGCAATGGGAATGGGAAAGACATCAACCAAAGAGGCAGAATCACTACCCCCAGAAAGTTATGTCTTCAATTGACCTGACTGAGAATGAAAATTAACCATCTCATAATACACATAGAAATTAAAAGTATTTGCAAATAAAATATGAACAGAATTTTTATGGAACATGAAAATGTAATGTATAACTCATATGAAACTTAGCCAATACACTAAAAAAATATTGCCTCATCAGCAATTAAACTAAAATATGTAGTTATAGTAAATGAAACAGAACGAATTGACATGAGAGTTGACAAAGATGTGAAAGAAGCAGAGTATAAATTTCATTAAAAAATCACAAACACATATGTAGAACTTTAAATAAAAGTGGAATTGACTCCAGTAGGGAGAATGTAGATCATTTAATAAATTATATTGGAATGTCTGTTATCAATTTGAAAATCTCGTCAGGCCCCGACTCATTCTACATCCCTACACACACTTGTGCACACACACACACACACACACACACATCAAATTGATTAAACAGTTAAACATCAAAGTCATTATTAAAGTATTAGAAGCCAAACATTTTAATTATACTGAGGTGGAAGTGAATTTTCTGAACAAACAAAAACGTAGATGACCTGTATAAAAAGACTGACAGATTTTAAACTTCAAAAATTTAAAACTTATCTACTACAATAAAAACCCTGTAAGCAAAGCTAAAATACTACTGACTGGACTTTCCACCAATCATGGCATGTTGGAGCATCACTGACACCTTATTAAAATTGTAGAAGAGGTATTTTTTTCAGTAGAGAGAAGGAAAACTACAAGGATAAATAAAACTAAAGTAGGAAAGAAGAAAATAATTCACAAGAAACACAAACTTTTGGAAGCTTGAATCTAAGTGGGGCAAGGATAACTGACTTGGTTGCCTAGCACACACTTAATCACCTGAATTGAAGAAATTCAAAAGAAGAAAGCTAATCGGAGTGTAGAATATCAGAAAGGACTAAGAACTGGGAGTGAGGATGGTGGATATAAATTTCCTTTCCTGAAGTCAAAACTGAAGAATTTAATGTCTTTTTATTAATGATGAGGTTAATTGTAAGTTTTTGGATATGTATGTTTGTGGGATCTCCCTTGTTTCACTAGCTTGTTGAGAGATTGCTTTTATTATGGAGGTACATTGAAGTTATCAAATGCTTTTTTCTATATAATTTAGATCATCCTATCACTTCCTCTTTTATTGATAATATGGCAAATTAATGCATAATCAAATATATGGCAACCTGCCTTTCTAGAATAAACCACATTTTGTTGTGATATATTGAGTTAACATATTATTGGACTTAACTTGCTAATATCTTATTTGACCCAGGGACTTCCACATTAAAATAATTAAATTTTCTCAGAAGAAAACATCAAATAATATGTTTCAAATATTTCCAGGACTGAAGGATCTTATTTTTCAAATTTAAAATTCCACAAATTCCCAACTAAAGGAATGAGGAATACAGATATACAAAAATTCACCATTGCAGCATTTAAGAACATTGAGGACAAAGTGAATATCCACAAAGCTGTAAGAGAGGAGGATAAAAAGGCTCAGAATTAAACAGGAATAAGAACGGATTCTGACTTCCCAATAATTATACGGTAAGGTAAAGGACAATGGAGCTATGCCTTCAAGATACTGGAAAAAAGTATTGCCATCCTAGTATTCTTTGCCCAGCCAAATTTTTAATCAAATATAATAGTTAAGAAATGGGACGATGTTATGAAGGGAAAAATCCAAGGCAACAATTGTTTTCCTCTCTGTTATTTATTTGTTTGTTTGCTTAGATTACAGTTTTTATGATGAGGAACCTAGGCCCTTTGACCTGTTTTATTTTTCTACTCTGTATTTCATTAATTGTATATTTGTGGTGCAATTCAGTGTGTTCTCTGAATTTCCTGCAAATTGGCATCTGCATCAAGATAACTGGCCAAATTCAAATTCAATCCTTTTTGACAAGAGAAAAAGAGTTTCTGCTGGGTTCTGACATCAGAAAGCACATGATAATATCGGGTTGCTTCTTTTATTGATGCTGGCAGGAGTTGATTCTCAGGCTTTGATCATTAATTCAATTAATTAATTAATTGATTCAGTGGGGTTATAAAAAGGTGATATTGTAATTCTATAATTTTTATGTATGAGCTGTAATAATGTGTTAATATGAAACTTTCCTGCTATTTGGTTACATAATAGACTTCATCTTATAGAAAAAGATAAATGCTTAGTTTTTTCTTTTATTTAAACTTCAAAATAATAAATTTATTCCCTTTGTTTTCAAAGTGTGAACAACTGCAGTTTTTTTTAAATATCATTATAAACTCAAGGATGAAAAGGCTTTATGACTTTCAATCCAATCTGACTCTTATCTTTTTTAACCTGAAGTTTACTCAATCTTTGGTAAATAGACTCTTAAATTACCTCCTAAGTCTTTCTGATAACACCCCAGTATTTTTTACATAATATGTCAAGATGTTCCAGATTCATGTTACATTTCTTGCCTTAAAATCAGGGATCTATCCAAGGAGCCCTGATCACTTGTAATGAGAAGTGATCTTTCCATTTGGCTACCTGTATATTATACAAGGCATGCTCATTTTCACTGCTTTGGTCATTGTCTTCTCTTCAGTAGAAAGACTGGGACATAGATAAATAAAGATAGATAAATATTGATAGATCAAACACCTAACGGGTTAATAATAATTCAAATGCAGGACAGCTGGGCTCTGGCCTAAATCCGTCTACATCACTCTGTGCCTCCTTTCTTCTGCTCTGAAGACCACGATCCTGAATGACACAGGTGGTGGAATTAGGGTATCTCATGCTTACTTTTGTTTCATTCCATGTTAAAGATACAAATGTTTCAGAGGTAATTGTCTTAGCAATACCACCACTAGTGTAAATAATTAAGGCAGTGACAATTTTTCCATAGGTCATTAGAATTCTTTTCCCATTTTTATAATTACATTATTTCTATATTGTCAAATCATATATCCACTATGAGAAGGAGCAAAATTTCACCACCCCAAAATATGCCTTTTGGGATATTGATTTTAATCTCACTATAGGAAGCAGAACACTGAGAAAGAACCTATTGCCTTCCCTCTCCCTGCCTAAAGAAATTCAAATAGAAAAATCTGCTATAGGAAGGAATCCGTAGTACCTATGACCTAAATGTGGCAGGAGAGGGATAAATCTAGTAAAGCCTTTTTGTTGAACTTCCTTTTGTGTCCCACTGTTGCTAGGTTGTCTGGTAAGAATTTTTTTTTCACCACATGCTATCTGTGAATTACTTACTTGCCCTTTGAAATCTCGGACTCCTGCCCTCCTTCTCCTTTGTAAAAAATGTCACATAAACTTGAATACTCAATGCGTCTTCGGGTCTCATTATCTTATGACGTCCCTGCATGTACACCCATAATAAACTTTGCGCATTTTCTCCTGTTAATCTGTCTCAATTAAATTAGATTATTTGCCCAGCTAGAAGAACTTAGAAGGTGGGAGGAAAGTTTGTTTTTTGTGCCTGTACGGCTACATATTACATACTATAATATCCTCTTTACATTCTCATTTAATCTTAGTTTTGCAAAGAATCATAAATGTTATGGTCACCTGCAGCCCTATAATACTAATGTCTCAATTCATTTTGATCCTCTGGAATTAATTTTGTAGAGTCTTTATAAATTACTTGGGGGATAATACTTGATAATTTCCTGAATATTGATAACAGTGTGTGTGTGTTTTTTTATTGGAAAACCAGTTTTTCTGGGTATAAATCTTTGATTTACATATCCTCCTCCTAAATATCTTAAATATGTTACTATATTTTCTTTGGCATAAGAAATTGCTGTCAGAAAGACTGATGATTCAATTTTATTTCCCTTCTAAGTCACATGTACTTTACTGGCTAGATGCACAAATGTTTTCTATTTCTTTCCTTATAAGTCCCATATGTATACTAGAATTTGTTTCATGGCAGTCAGTAGATCAACACTCTCAGATACGCAGTGTACTTTATTAATAAGTACTATGTTTTAAAATTTCAGTAATTTTTTTTGAATTAAAGTTCTTAGTATTGGATTTTCTTCTCTAAGGACTCCTAGTTTCCATATGTTGCCCTTTCTATTAGTTTTATATGGCTGCTGTAACAAATTACCACAAAATTATTATCTCAAAACAACAGAAATTTATTGCCTCACAATTTTAAAGACAAAATGTCCAAAATCTGTATCACTGAGGCAAAATCCAGATGTGAGCAGGGCTGCCGTCCCTCTACATTCTAGGGCAGAACCCTTTTATTGCTTCTTCCAGATTCCAGTGGCTGGCACTCCTTGGCTTGTGTCCATATCACTCCAAGATGTAACTTCATCTTCCCCTTTTACTGTATTTACCATCAAATCTCCCCAGTCTCCCTCTTAAAAGGACGCATATGATTGAGTTTAAGACCTACCTTTATAATAGTGGATAATCTCCCCATCTCATGACCCTTAATTTAAATCACATTTTTCAAAGACTCTGTTTCCATGAAAGATAACATTCACAGGTTCCAATTATGGTTTATGTTGTTCTTTAATAGTTTTAGTTGTTTTTAATGTCATTTGCTTCATTTTTAAATAATATATTGCAAGTTTGATCTCTTTTTGAGCATATCTTTTGGACGGAATTTAATCCCTGTATGGAAATTCTTTTCTCCTTATATTCATTTTCCCCATAGCAACTTTATCTGAGATTTATAATTTCTGCACCTCATTTTTGCATGAATTTTATTTTGCTATATCCTTAGGAGACTTCGTTCAGGTATCTTTTCTAACATTACGAAGCCCTCTCTTGTTTGTAGCATAGTGCAAAAATATGAAACCTTATTTTCTGAGATTCTCTGACTCTGTTCCCCTCACTAATGTCTGAGACATTTTTCAGTTTTGGAAGTCCATTAATTAAATCATTTTTTGTTGTTATTCTATTACAGTTGTCCAATTTTCCCCCTTTGCCCTCCTCCACCCATACCCTCCTACGGTCAATTCCCACACTGTTGCCATGCCTGTTTTGGTTTTTTTCTGTCCCTCTCAATTTGCATTCCACTGTCAGCATTTTCCCCCCGGGCAGAGTCCTATCTGGAAAGACAGTTCTGGGGTATTAGTTTCAAACTTCCCCAAGGGCTATACTGCTCCACACCCTACAGATCTGACGATGAACCCTTACACAGAGGGTTAGATCCACTCCCCACTGCCCCTGCCATCCTAAAGTTTCCCTATTGCACTGAGTTGGAGTTTTCCTGCTGTGAAGGAGGGTCCCAGGCTCCCTGGCACCACTGCATACCACCGAGGCATGCTCGGGGCAGCCCGTTTCAGACCAGACCATCTCACCTGTTCCCCACTGCCTGGATAGAGCCCCTTGAACCCACAAGGCTTGGGTCGTAGGCAGTAAAACTCCTGATTTAGTTTATCATTGACACTCCAGCTCTACCCACCTCAACACAAAGCAGGGGCCTCGGCCACTCTCGGACTTGAAACAGTGCCACCAGCCAAGTAGATGTTGAACTGCCCTCAGTAACTGGCTCCCTAATTGTATGAAAACGCAGCCTAAGAAATGAGACATGCACATACACACACACAAAGAAAACAGACAAAATGAAACATCTCCCTTCCCCCAAATGGTGTTTCCCTCTGCTTTTTCTGATTAACAGGCATGTCTGATATGTCTTGGTACTTTGATTCCAACTCATCTGGATTTGGGGGTTTGAGAGGATAGGTTTTGTGGCTGAAAACACCATCCACAGGTTTCTGATTTGGGAAGATCCAAAATGTATGCTGTGACGATTACTACTACACTTTCGCCCAAATTCTCCTTGATGTGATTTTTTTTTAAATTATTGTTTGTTAAAAACATGAACATAGAACATATTCCCTATTTGTAACACCCGATGTGCAGAATCCCATTTAGCAAAAAATTAAAGTGTACCACAATATCTATAAGAAGCTGGAGGCACCAGAATTGATGAATTTCATCCCAGAGACAATAGTTTATATCCAGCCCAGGAGCTGTTCTATCTTACTGATCAAAACCACCTTTTAGCTCATGAGGAGATGGAACCATGCTAGGTCTGGGACTAGCATCCCAGGGTTTAAGTCATGAACTGCACAGAAAGACAAGAAAATACAATTTGCAATCTTCTTTAATTTTTTGAGCCCTTTAATAAATGGTACAGTTATTAAAAATTGACAAAATTTCTAATAATTCATAATATGTTTTAATTATAATTAATGTTTTAATGAATAACACAGATATAGCTATTTCTTTCATTGGTGAATGATAACACTTTAGAAGATATGAGACATTTAGAGATTCTTATATGAATAACAATGATTTTACTGAAGAAACTACAATAAAGAAAGGGCAAATGCATTTTATTTATGTTATTAACATGAGTATGAATACTCTAGGAAGTTTAAAGGAAAAAGTTAGCAAGAGAGTGGGCATAGCTTTAGGGAAAACCAATAAAGATATTCTGCCCTTGCTCGAGTCTCTGCCATGAGAAAGCAAACTGCTTGTGACTGACTATCTTTACTGATAAGCTTAAAGAATAAGAATATGCAAGATCTGCATATGAGGTGCAGAGAATATTTTTATTTCCACCAAGAAAGGACACAAACCTGGAACTCTAGCTGTGACCGGTATCTTTAACTATGCTAACCCTCAGCCATTCTCCAAGACCTACCTAGTTTTGCACCCAACAGGGGAGTTAAACCTTCTGCATTTTTTGGGTCTTTTTTGGTGCAAACTCTTAATTCCCCCAGGAATGCAGTTCTGATTTACCAACTTGAGGCTTGGAGGGTGGGAGCAAGAGTAGAAGGCAGTTCCTAAGGCTTATCTGACATTTCCAAACATAATGGCCTTGACTCCATGGATCATGAAACTAAATTTCGAGTTCTAATTACTTAGTATATCAATTCTTATTCTCATTCCTGAGGATGGTTCAGTGGTAGCATTAAACCCAAAGTGGGATGGATTTGTCTATGACTTCACTTACCAACTGACTTATGTGTCTCCTTTCTGATTGGTGAACCATACAGAATTTCTTGTCAATAAGGATTAGCGTTGATTTAGATCCATAATCTAATAGCCCCTTAAAGGTTTAGTGCTTCCCCTCTGCCAGCATAGCTAATAGCCCCAGCCCCTTGGCGTAGGCTCAGCAGGGTATCATCAATGGCACGGACACCTCTGGGCCATATTACATGCTTCCGTGCTTTGGTCCCAACACCACTCTCAATCAGAGGCTCCCACAATGCAAACTGGCTTAGTGAGAAATGGATATAAGAAGCTGTGGATTCCCTCTAAGGCAACTCGAGTTATGTTAATGTCCACCAGACCTAGATTTTTCCTACCCGTGTTAGTAAAGCAGACCCTAGCAGGCTGTGTGTATACGCATGTGTAGATACATAGATAAATAGATAGGTGACAGGCAAAGAGGTAGATCGTTGATGGATGCTAAAGAAATAGAGAGATATATGTACATTAATTTTAAAACCCCAAATATTTTAAGTTTCCCTTTTAATTCAGTGTTTTACAGAAATTAATTAATATGAAACCCTTTTAGGTTAGACATAAAAAGAAAATATAAAAGATTTAAGTATCTACTTATTCAATAAATTTACTTCCAAGATAAATACCAACCTAATATTATTTCTTTTGCTAGAGAATAAAAGCTTTGATGATTCATTTCTTTTGATTTAAAAAAAAGAAAAGAAACATTTAAACTGCATCTGCACTGGTCACGCTCTGTCACAGGTACAAGGGAGAGCAGAGTGAGCTGAAGACAGACGTGGTCTCTGACCTAAAGGAGCTACATTCTTGTGAGGTAAAACAATATAAACGTCAAAGACAGCAAGAGAAAGATAATTTAACATTGTGATTAAGTCTATGTAAATATAGTAGGAATTACAAGTAATGACTGGGGTGGGTTTAGGTATTACTGAAGTTAAGGTTAGTCAGTGAATGCTTCCTTGAAGAAGCAATTTTTAAGCTGAGCCAAGAGAATGTCTATGAAGACAGTAAAGTATAACCCCAATAACAAGGCCCTGGAGGCAGGATCATTGGTGAGAAGCCCAGATCTACAATTCACTAGATGAGGAACCCTGGGGCAGTTGCCTAACCTCTTCGGGTCTCAGCTTCCTTTTCTGAAAACTGGTAATAACCATAATACTCGCCTGATATGCTTATTGTTATAATTCCATGAACACATATCAGAAATACTCCAGAGAATCTGATATGAATAGCAATGATTTTAATAGAATTTTCAAAGATTCTAAGGCATGAAAGGACTCGCTGTGTACAAGAAAATTATTGAGCAGTGACTACAAGGAAGGGCACCATGAGTTGAGCCTGAAGGCCTGAATAAGGACCTCAAGCACCTAGGGCTTTGAAGACTGGGCAAGCACAGAAACTAACTACCCAGATCTACTGGCAAAAGATGGCCCACAGCCCAGCGGCAAGGAATACGGTTAACTGCCAGCTTCAAGCTGTCAGCGCCATCAGAACGGCCTCAGCTTTTAAGCTAAAGGCATCCCTTCCCTGGGGTTACATTGGCAGGTGACTGAACAAGACTCACGTAGGCCTGGCTGTCCCCATGTCCACCCAATTCAGGACTCATTTAGTAAGCAACTGTGTCCCCACAGCAAGCTGTGGGGGTGCGGAGACATTTTTAGATCTGCACTGCTGTTTCATTGCTGTCTCTCTCAAATCCTGCTCTGTATCTTTTCCTTTCTAAGTTGTTTCTCCCTGAAGTCCTCAGCATTCCTAACCCCATCCCTGCAAGGGCCCAACAATGATACTAAGATTATGATAATTGCTTTATATTTTAATCCAAATACAATGGGAAGCCGTTGGTGGTGAAATTATCTCTTATATGGAAAATGGATTTTAATTAGGAACCAATACAAGCTGGAAGACCACCCTAGGGGATTATTGAAGCGACCCAACAAAATAACAGCACAGGTTTAGGTTGTGGCAGAAGAGGGGGAGGAAAGTATTCATCTTAAATATACATTTTAGAGCTTAAACCTACAAGGATTGTTTTTGGTTTGGATGTGAAGATCAAGGAAAGCATGGTAATGAGGCTGACTTCTAGATTTTTGTCTTGGAAACTGAGTAAATTGTGAGAAAAAAAGATAGGAGCCAATTTTGAAAGGCAGGGAAAATCAAGAGTTCTCCGTAGAGATGGAAATTTGGAATTCCTAGTAGACATTGAGGGAGTGTGTAGGGTAAGTGGAGGCAGTCTGGCTTCCTTACCCAGGTGTCTGAGCAATGAGAAGGAAGCAGTTTCTCACGGCCTTGAATGGGCCTGATAAAGTGTGTTCTCATGGCCTTGAGTCTGGGTCCGGTAAACGGTTCCCATAACATGAAGTGGGCTTGCATGCACAGCTCATGCTCTTTTACTTAACTTTTTGGCCTGGTGCCAGCTTTGTTTGTGCTGGTACTTAAGGAAGTAGGGGCTTCTCACTGTGTGCATGGACACAGACAGGCAGAGGGGACAGGTGACATGCAGTATGACACACAGCTTGCAGCATGCGTGGATTGCCCACCCCTGAATAAAGGTATGTCAGACATCCCAACGGCTCCATGAATATTCTTCCATCCTCCTGAATCTCATGAACCTGCGGCCTAGAAAGGTCACAATTCAGGGTTCTGTCAGGTGGGCACTTGGATAAACATGTATGTAGAAATGTCAATATAAAAGAGAGCTGTTTTTTTAACAGCTTATTTTTATTGTATTTTTTTCATTACATTTAACCCCCTTATATTCTCTTCCCCCTCCACACACCCCCTTCACCACACTGTTGTCTGTGCCCATGAGTTCCTTTTCTTTTTTGCTCCATCCCTCCACCCTCCATCCCTAACCCCCAGAGCTGCCAGCCTGTTCTCTGCGAGTCTGTCTTTATTTTGCTATTAGTTCAGTTTGCTCATTAGATTCCACATATGAGTAAAATCATAAGGTAGTTGTCTTTCTCTGGCTGGCTTATTTCAATTAGCATAATGTTCTCCAGGTCCATCTATGCTGTCACAAAGGATAAAATTTTCTTTTTCTTTATGGCTGAGTAGTATTCCATTGTGTAAATGTACCAGAGCTGTTTTATCCATTTATCAACTGATGGACACTTGGGGCTGTTTCCAAATCTCAGCTATTGTAAACAATGCTGAAGTTGACATGGGGGTGCATATAGTCCTTCAAATTAGTGTTTCAGGATTCCTCAGATAAGTTCAAAGAAGCAGAATTGCTGGGTCATATGGCAGTTCCATTTTTAATCCTTTGAAGTAACTCCATATTGCTTTCCAAAGTAGCTACACCAATCTGCATTTCTACCAACAGTGCAAAAGTGTTCTGCTTTCTACATATCCTTACCACCACTTGTTGCTGATGATGGCCATCCTGACATGTGTGAGGTGATAGCTCATCATGGTTTTAATTTGCATTTCTCTGATGATTAAGTTTGTCTTTTTAAATTTTTTAATTTAAAAAGTCTTTTTAAAATTTTTTTCAGTTAGTGTGAAACAAGTATTTGAGCATTTTTTAGTAACATTTCATGTTATATATGAAAATGTTTGCTACAGTTATGTTCAACTCTCTATTGCTATATTTTTGAAAAGGCAAGGTTCATTTTCACAATTTCTTTTACAATAAGTTATGAGATAGATAAAGCCATTTAAATATGATTGATCTCCCATCAGGAAACAAAACGTTTATAGTCTTTTATGTCAGTGGTAATTAATGTTAATTTCTACTTTTCAGTTGCTGAAAGGAGATTCCTCTTACTTCTAGCCCATTCAACTTGATAATATGTAAATATATACTTTATTAGTGTATCATTACAGTCACATGTGAAATGAACAAAGAATCAGAGGAAAAATAACCTTTATAAAATTAATTCTGAAAGAATTGCAATCTATGACAAAACCAATGATGACAGATACATTAAGAACTCTAAAACAGACACTAAATTTTTGGTTTAATTAATTAAAGAAATTTCATTGTTAATTATACCTAATGACTATTATTGACTTTAAGAATAAGACATACTTAATATTTAATTTATTCCAAAATATTTATTGAGTGCCTACCATGTTCCAGGTACTGTTAAGTGGACATAAAAGACAATTCTGGCCTATTGTCATAGATTTTATTCTAGTGGTGAGATACACATTGACAAATAATCCCATCAATAATTATTTGTATTATAATTAAAATTCAAAAACAAATCTTTCTATGAGGGGAAAAAAAGAGTGCTAATCTAGTCTTTGTGTGTGTGTGCATGTGTGTAGATTTCTCTTCTCCTTTCCATAGCTTTAGCTGTTGGAAGGACGAGTAGCAGTGATTTTGAATAGGTCCACACTGACCTTTTTGTTTATAGCTTTCTGGGATATTTGTACCTGTGCTTGTTACTTTCTTTGAAATTTTTTTGAATGATAGAAATATATTTTTTCTTAAGTCTTCCCCCCAAAAAAAGAAATAATTCAAAGAATATTGCAGAACAGAATAGAAAGAAATGCTAAAGTCCTTGTTCTCAAAAAGTACTGGAACTGCACCGGTTTGCTAGGGCTGCTATATCAAAAGTACCACAAACTGATTGCTTCAATAGAAATGCACTGTGTCACAGTGCTGGAGGCTAAAAGTTCAAGAACAAGATGTCAGCAGAGTTGGTTCCTTCTGAGGCCTATGGAAGGGAATCTGTTCCAGGTCTCTCTTCTGGCTTCTGGTGGTTTCCTGACAATCCTTGGTGTTCCTTGGCTTGTGCTGCATCACCCTGATCTCTGCCTTCGTCGTCACAAGATGTCCTACCTATGTGTAGGTCTGTGTCCCATTCTCCTCTTTTTATGGACCACAGTCATATTGCATTAGAGGTCCACTCTATTCCAGTGTGACCTCATCTTAAACTACCATGTCTGCAATGACCCTATTTCCAAATAGGAAATAGGCAATCATTTCCAAGATCACATTCTGACTTATATTCTGTGTTTTCTTCTGTTAGTTTAATGCCACACCCTGGGCTCTGTCACTGTAAGACTCCCCATTCTTTCTAACATCTAGGCCCATTTCAATTACAGGCCTTTTCATCAGTATCTCAGGCCTAGAGGATCATTAAAAGTATTTATGTATTCTTCATCAATCCATTGTTCAAGGCCTCTGGGTAGATAGATGAGATGTAGGGTAGATTTAATCCATAGTTCTATTATTGAAAGTCTTTTTATTCCTTCCATATCAACAGGGATCCCAAAATGAAATTAAATGAGCAGAGTGGACTAGAATAGAGCTGCTATAGAGAGCGATGGCTTAAAGCAAATTGAACACACTTATTCCATCTTAAGCAGACAGCAGCAAATCGTTGCCACACAGGAATGTGAGCTCATTGTTGCTAAATCTTTTAAAACAAGGATGTAAATAAAGGTTTTTATGTAGATTTATTGGCATATAAATCAACCATTTACAAACACTGGGTGTGTCGAAACTATCTGGGCCAAAGCACTGTTGACAGGCCAGATCCAGGCTGCAGGCTGACAGACTCCAGCCTCTGTTCTACATGACACGGAGGGACTCCTGGCCAATTTGTGTCTTTTAGCATGGGAAAACTTTGAATACGGGGTTTTATTATTCAATTCAGAAACCATTAGATTCACAGCTGTAGTTCTGACAAATCCATTAAATTTGGAATCTCAAAACATGTTAGCCATGTTAATAAAGCATAATTACAATTTCGTTACACTTGTGATAGCTATTATAGTCTAAAGCAACTCCCTGAGTTTTTTCACATTTTTTTATTATTAAAATAGGCAAATTCTCCAAATTTGTTTGCAGGTTATCCTGCAGTTCCTCCTCTGATCCTGCTCTTCGATGTCCTGGCAATGTGGAGTTTGGATTCTGGTTACTAGCAAGGAGCAGTGTGTGCATGAAGGGAGCTATTAGCTTCCTCCTGTTAGCAGACTTTTCCTGTTAGCAGTTTCTCTAGCAAGCAACATGCCAAAAGGAAATTTCAGATGACTTGCAATTTGGCACACTCCACATCCAAATTCTCCAAGTCTTTCTAGATACCTTTTTTCTCATAATCAAATCTCTATCAGTTATTGATTAGTTCTCTAACATTTATACGAGACCTAATGAGGTTTTGATTTCAATTGATAAGATAATTCAGCAATCTTCAGAATCAATAATCAATTGGTATCTTCAGCACTTTTGCTATTAAAAAAATGTCTTTCAGCAGAATCAGAAAGCCCTTGGGTTTCATTCCATGATACAAGGTGACAATTTAATGATGTGCACTTTAATTGTCTTACTATCAGAATGCTCTCAGAAGCACTCACCACACACAACAGCCCTGGAATCTATACCCTTTTAAAAATTATGGTGGCAACTGCTGGGATCTCAGAGCTTCATTTTCATAGTTCCATTTTTGTCTCATGGGTTATTAATTCCTCTTTCCAGAATATGAACTGGAATCTCATTTCACAACACCAAATCCCATTTCCAACAGAATTGTAGGGTCAGCTAATTCATTCTCTGGAAGAAATTTGTGTGTTAGTTAGACTTCCTTGGTTGCAAGCAACAGTGGCCAAGTTGATGCTCATGGGGCCCAAAAGAATTCTAGTGAATTCTGGATTTTAGTGGAAAGTATAACTCAGGTGATCAAAAAAGTAAAGACCTTTATTTCTCCAGAATAGAATTGAACTTACTCATAAGCTTCTAGATCTCATGATTCTTTTCTTTCTTTAGAGGCAGTGAATCCTCCTTTTGGTCAAGCACTCAACCACACTGAGTCTCCACTCTGTGCCCCTCCCCCCACTCTCTATGCTTGGGGCAGTCTAATGTCAGGGTGACTGTCTGGTCCTTGTGTAGCCTCGGACCTTCGGTGGCCTCCAATTATTACATGGCTTATCCTGCCCGTTTTTTGTTGCTTGGAGTGGCATTCACTTGCCGATATACATAGCCCCTACCAAGCCCAATGTGTGATAGTTGTGCAATATGGCCTTCTTACTTTGAATTCCATTTTCTTCTAGTTCAAAATCTGAGAAAGAAAGAAAACAGTCCCTTACCAATAAGTGTCTGTCATATCACCTCAGAATCTCCTTATATGAAATGCTGATAGTGTCTGGTACATGTATTTCTGGTGTCACCTCACTTTGCTCATAATTGGAGCGGACAATTTCATAATAGTTCTAAGTCACTTCATGCCTATAATATCCCACTACTAAGACACACTGCCACATTTACACTCTTGCCCTCAGGACCTTCCCCAGTGCTGTGGTAGCCTGAGCAGCACACACAACCTGGGAATACAAGGACGTTAACACTCATGAATAACTCTTGACCAGTTTGGGACCAGAACCAGTGAATAAAATGTTTCTGCCTCCCATCCTTGGAAAAACAGCTCTAGGAGGCAGTCTTTATCCTCCGGCAGTTCCAGCAAAATAAAGTGAATTCCATTGCTCAGAGCAGGAAATTTAGTAATAATACAATTATATCTGCTTTTTCAGCTTTCTTATCTCGCTATCACCATTTCCTCCACCTTTTCCTGAGGATCACCTCCCCAAATAACTGAGTTACCCATAAGTCCTTATCACTACCTCTGCTCTTAGAAAACCCAAATTAACATGATCCCCACCCTAGTCTACTCTCCCACAGCAGGATAGGGACGATTTTTCACCTTCCAGAGTGAAATGAAATCATTCTCAAGCCATAACGTGTCTACTCTATAGCTTAAAGTTATCTGAAAACACATTTCCAAATATACTTTCTGCTATGCAAAAACATTCTTAAACGTACGGAGAAAAAAAATTTTTCTCATTCTCAACTGCTTAACTCTCCTGACTAAAAATCAATTTTCATTGTCACTCCTGTACGATTTTAAAGCTGTCTGTGGATCATTAAACTGAATATTGACTCCTTAACTCTCAACTGTACTCTACCTTCTCCCTGAAGGAACAACGGCTTTCATTTCAATAGAGCACCACAGGTGAAAAAGAGAATCACAAGATTTTTTTTTCAACTGTAGAAAATATTATTGTGCCACAGTTTCTGGTGAATTTATTTTCAAGAAGGAAGCTCAGATTTGGTGAAACTCAGATTGGAATGGGTTATCAAATGACTAGGAAGTCAGAGGGAAACAGGAACACTGGGCCACCACATTGATAAGCTTGAGAAGAAAAGTGACAGCAGCTGGACAGGGTCCTTAAATTATTTATTTGTTTTATTTGTTTGCCTTTCAGTTATTCATTCAACTGTTCTAGGTGCTATGCAGAGAGCAATAAATAAGTCAAAAATCACTGCTCTTATGAAATGTGTCATAGATAGGTAGGCATTCACCAAATATTCAGGCTCCTTGTTGTTATGAAAGGGCAGCTGCCCAATCAGGGGCTACATCTTCATGGGATTTCTTCTAGGCCTGACTGTCTCACTGGGGTACCTTTATCAGGATCAGGATAGAAGCAAAGTTGGTCATTTCTGTGCCATGGCCCTCAAGAGACAGGAATGACTTCGACGATGAAGTTAGAAGACGGCGGGCTTTTGTTGGCCTGAGTCGCTGAATGACCCATGTGAGGCTGAATGCTCTCCCAAATCACTGATCATAAGCGTAACTGAACATACATAAGAGCCAAAAATAAACCGTATTATGTTTACCTTGTGAAATCTGGCTGTTTATTTGTTACAATACCTACTGTTACTCTAGTACATAGGGTTTACATTTAATTGGTGGGCACAGATGAAAAATAAATAAATAGAATATTTATGAAAAGAACATAAATGAAAAGAACAAATTAGTAGGTCAAAAAGATATCTGAGGAAAGACCATTACAAGCAGAAGCAACAGCAAGCAAGAAAGTCTCAGTTGCGAGCACACTGGCATGTTTAAGGAAGAACTGAGGAGGTAGCAAGCCGTTATGTCTGGAGTAGAAGTTGGAAATGAGGAAATAGGAAAGGTAACTCGAAATGAGAACAAATATAAGATACTGTGGATCACTGTGAGAAGTTGGGCTTTTATTCAGAATGAAATGGAAAACTTTTGAAAGATTTTAAACATGATCTGCCTTGGGAATCACCATGTTTATGCTGGCTCCTTCATGAATTGGGAATAGGTGAAGATATACCTTGGAAGACCAACTAAGAGATTTGGAGTGACAAATAATTATGATTTTGATCAGGGTGTAATGACACTGGAAGCAAAAGAATTTGTATCCTGGATACATTTTAAAGGTTGAGCCTAAGATATAATGTGTGAGGAGACAAGGAATATTAAAGATGAACGCGAGCTTTTGTCCTAAGAAATTAAAAGACTGATTTTACCATTTACTACATTAGAGAAGACTGAGTCGCACAAGTTTGAGTGGTATGCATGTAAGGAGCTCAGCTTTGGATATGTTAAGTTCATGATATATAAACATATTTATGTTAAGGGAACAAGCAGTAGATGACTATGTAAGGAAGCCGGAGTTCAGGGAAGATATTAAAGGTATTCATTTGGAGGTTGGCAGCTTAAAGCTCTGAATGTTGGTAAGAATCTCAAATGAGTTTTTACACAGAACAGACGAAGCCCAAGTGGTAAGCCCTGAGCAATTCCATATTAGAGGTCAAGGAGATGAGAAGGAATCAGTAAAGGCTAGTGAGGAAAAAAGCCCAGAGAATTAGTGGGAAAACAAGACAACATCTTGGAAACCAAGTGAGGAAAGTAGCTTAAAGGGAAAGGATGATCAACTATGGTAAATGTTGCTGAAATTTCCAGAAATATCACAACTAAAAAGTGACCACTGCATTTAATATTGTCTATTGATAAACTTGATATAAGAAACTTAATAAGAGAAAATGAAGAAATAAAGTAGATATAGAAGTATACAATACTCTTTCAAGGAAGTTTTATATGAAAGGAGGACAGAATTAGATCAATAATTGAAGGCAGAAATGGGCTAAGAGAGTGTGGTTTTATGATGAAAAAAAAGTTGTATGCTCATATAAGGAGAGGAATGATAAATTTCCTCATTAGAGAAAAAATAATTATTAATTTTTATATGGATGTGTAACTAATAAAGTTACTATATTATATAATATATAAACATGTTTATAACCTATTTAAATATTTTAATATATTTAAAATTGAAAACCTATTCATATGTTGCATATTTACTTGCCAGGATATGCTGAAAATAAAGGAGAGAAAGGGAATATTTAATAGTTTAGCTCCTGAAAAGGCAAGAGAATGTCTAATTCACATCATAGGAGACAGAGTTCCTCCATGTTAACAGGAGAGAAGAAGGGAAGGCTAGATGACATTAAATTAGCAGCTGGGGAGAAGGGTAGGAAAATGAAGTAGGCAATGTGTGATAGCTTCTGCTTTCTCCCTGGAGTAAGATTCAAAATCATCAGCTGAGAATGATGTGGAAAGGGAAGAGTGAGAGATTTAAAGAAAGTACAGAATGTTGGAGATCTTATTTGGGTGAGTACAGTCATGGTTGGTTACGGGCCTGGTTGAGGCTGAAGTTATAGAAAGACCTTTTGTGCTACTTGCATCAGCTCTGGCATGTGGTGAGCAGAGAACTGGAGCCACTCAGACGCGGTGACATGTATCTTTTAAGATTGTTTTAAGTATTAAATAAGATAAGGTATATGATGTGCCTAATAATATCCAGAATATCAAGGGTGCTCTATAAATATTATTTCACTTTCTCCTGTGCCTTTTCTTTTTCTTCTATAAAGTGAAGTCTTAAACTCACTCACTAGAAGACTGTTGTTAAGATCTTAGTCTATGGGAAATGATTAAAAAGACTTTCAGGACTGTGTTTTTTATATCAGTCTTTCTCCTTCTCACAACTTGCTTCCCCTCTTACTCTCTCCTTTAACTGGCAAAATATATATTGACTGCACGTGTTGATTGTATTGACTGAAATTTTTAATCATTTAGCCTAAATTTCAAAAGTGGTTAAATATAATATAATATTAAGCAACTGGTAACTAATCTTTAGTTGTTTTAACCTCACTGGCAGCTGAATACTTTGGTTTTTCAGAATACAATTATCATCAAAAAAATTATTAGTAAACATGAAGGTGTAGAGAATTAGTTATTTATCCCTTATCAAGCTCTTGGCACAATGGACAAAAGATACATAATAATACATTTGATATTTACTTTTGCTCCGTCTTTAGACCACAACTTCTAATACTTTAAGAACTTCCAGTCTGTTGATTAAAACTTTTTAACTATTGTCATTTTAAATCCCAAGAGGTTTTACAATGTGAAACAAGTCCTTCACTTTATGAACTTCTGCATCGGTGATGATAACAAAATTGCTCTAAGGACTGGAGGAAATAAAGCCAAGAACCAAACCTGGTCAAAAGTCAGAAGTTCCCCACTTTTTACGAACCTGGCAATGGTCTAGGGGAAAAAATAAAAGGAGAGACAAGGAGAAAAACAGGACAGGAAAATAGTGACAAAGACAGAGAGAGAAACAGCCAGACAGAGAGAAGGTATTTCTTATTTTCACTTTAAGAGCTTTACTTGGGAAGCTAACACCTTTCACAGGGAAACAACATGGAAAAGTAAGTGATTTTAGTACTATAGGTAATATATTGCTCTACCAAAACATTGGTGAACACAAGCTCAGAATCCAGGGAAAAGCAAACTTGGAAATGTACTCTCTGTCACAGAATAAACTTTTTGTTTTTTCCCCTAATTTTATGCAAAATAAAAATGATGAGAATATTGCTCATGAAGACCTTTCGACAGGTAGAAGTTAAGAGTGAAACAGCCATCAGAAGAAAGGTTAGCAGCAGGTTAAAAAATATTTGAAAAATGACCCTTCTCTTGATACAGATAAACAGAAAAGGCAAACAGTCTTGCCCTAAGCCATTTCTCTGTTTCAGGGAGAAATAACAACGAGGGCCTCGAGAGACTCTAAATAAAATTCATTCACTCGCTCCCTCACTCCTTCTCCCATTCAATCAAACATTACTGAGGCCCAGTAACGAGGTGTCAGGTGATCTCCTGGGCACTGGGGAACTAAAGGTAGACAAGAAAGACAAGGTCCCAACTCTTACAAGATTGACATGCTGTAATTTTTTATTGGAGGGATAGAGGTAATAAACTACAAACAAACGAATTACAATCATTTCAGATAATAAGAGCTCTCACGAAAGTAATATAAAGTGACATAGAACATCTAGGAGAGTAAAATATTCCCACAAAACATAGATGCTTCAGACAGTACACATGCATTACCTCACAATTAATGTGAGTCAGGATTCTGGACCCATATCAGCTCTGTCTTCCAGCTCAGGGCCTCTCGCTAGGGTGCAATTAAAGTGTCCGCCAAGGCAGCAGTTATCTCAAGGTACCAGGCTAACCTGGTAATTGTTAGCAAAATGTACTTCTCTGTGAACCGCTAGACTGAGAATCTCAGCCCTTTGTCCCTGACAACATGGCTGCTGGCTTCATCAAAGTCAGCCGGAGAGGGAGGAGGGAGCAAGGGAGGGAAAGCCAGAGTCCGTCTGTTGCAGCCTTAACTCACAAATGACCTGTCGCCTTTACCATATTCCCTTCATTAGAAGAAAGTCATGAGAGGTAGTCCACACGGAAGTGGAGGGAATTACACAAGAATGTAAATACCAAGAAGTCAGGAACCAATCATTGGGAACCATTTTAGAACCAGCCTACCCCATAAGGCATCAGAAAGATGAAAAAGGGCATGAAATTATGATACCAGAAAGTGAAATGAAGACCGGAATTAACATTGGAATGAATCCAGGTTTAGCTAATCTCCTCCAAAGATAGAAACCTTTGTGTGGTAGAAAACAGTAGTCCAAAGACAGAATATACTGTTCAGCTTTCACAAATTTTACACAGATCTTTTATATTAAAAACATTATTTTCTGTTTCAGAGGTAACAGAATACTCTTCTTCTTCATCCCTTTCAATACCAATTGCCAGTCTCTTATTCTATCTACATGCACTCCTCAGGAGAAAACAAAAACAAAGACAAAAGCCTTTTTGATTAAATTTAGCTCTATTTAGCCAAATTGGTTAAATTCAATGCTAGAGTTAGTCTAACCATAGTTTAGTCAGAAAGCAAGTCAGCTTAAATGATTTAGAATTCCATGACACCAAAATACTTCTCTGCTAAATTCTAGATGGTCAGCTTTGAGCAGATCATTTAACCTTATTGAATCTCCATTTCCTGGTATATTAAATAGTAAAATAAAAACAGTAACAACATTAATTGCTACTTTAAAAGATAAAGGAAGATTAATGATGAGTGTGTTAGCACTTTGTAAACTATAAAATATTGTGCATTTTTAGGAAGCTTTGCTTGAAAAATATTTAATACAGAGAAATGAGAAAGTGATAAGCTTCAGAAATTATGCAAGATTTTTAATATCACCATTCATTTCTGTCCTGCACAGAAGAATGAGAACATGCCGACCAAGTTTACTTCCATTCACAATATTCCTAAATGTTAAGTCAATACTTTACACTTTTAACTCATTGTTTACACCATAAAGTACCCACAAACACACAGCAATTTGGAAACTGAAAATTTTTTGGAAGATGCATTTGTTTACTAAACCACAATAAAATAAAGATTCTCAGAAGGGTTAATATGGGAATGAAAGCAAAGGAGAATATGATATGTATGGGAAGAAAGAACTACATTAAAATAGTTATTTTAAAACAGATGCATGTCCTTTTACAATTACAGAAGCTGAAATATAACTGTAATCTACAACCATAAGGTAAGATTTCCATCTTTATGTGACATGAAAAATGTGCCAGGCCGAGACTTTCCCATAAACAAAATTGCTTTCTTCAACTCACACTTTAATGCAAGATATCAATCATGTGGTGGATTTTATTACTCAGAATTTAGCTTTGTGTTTGAAAGATTGCTTGCAGTCAGCTTGAAGTACAATTGTATATCATCCCTATTATATACACATCTGAATTTGTGGACCTTTTTTTTTTGAATTTTAAAAAGAGTATTATAAATGGGAAGAAGTACCTGGTGAAGCAGAGTTAGTTTGACATGGAGCATTTTAACTCAGTGGTGTGGTTTTGATACCACATTATTTATCCACAGCAGGCCTGAGGCTTCAGGCTTTATATATGACTTCAGGGGATAGCGATGGCTCACAGCTATATGAGCAACCCCCCTACTTTGACATCTTTTTTCCTTTTCCACATGCCACTGTTAGTCAAACCATTCTCATTTTGAATAAAAGGTAGTACTAATATAAACACAAGGCGCTGACTACACACTGCATTTAGAGGATACATATTTATATATGACAGTAAGAACACCAAGAGTAAATTTGTGTGTGTGTGAAAATCAATCTAGGACGGCCTAGATGGAGACTGAAAGTAGTGAAAACTACATGCTTGCTTTTTGTGATCAGAAGTTCTTATACTCCATTTGTAGTCCCAGTTCAAGAGCAGCTACAATGGCTTAAATCAGAGATTTTCAACCAGCGTGCCACAGCACACTTGTGTACGGCAATGATTTTTAAAACACACAATACCTATTTAGTCACGGGCACTGACCTCTTTTCCCTAAGATTGTCAAATTTAAAAAATGACAACAGCTGATACAACAATAGCCATGTGGTATGAATGAATCAAAATTATACCTATTTTTGTCAGATCGGAAAAAAATCTAATATATTTTTTGGTGCGCCACAGAATTTTAGTAATTAGTTTACATGTACCATTAGATGAAAAAGGTTGACAGTGGCTGACTTAAATCACCTACAGTGACGGGGAGAGGAAAAGTTCTCTTTTCTGAGCTCTGGCTGACCTAAAACCAAACTGGCATAAGACAAATTAACAGGAGAAAATGACCGAAGTTAATTACTTATGTACATATGGGGGTTCTGTGGAAATATGGAACCCAAAGACACATCAGGCAGTTGAGGCATATATGCCATACAGAGAGGTAAGGAGAGGGGGCAGTGGTATAGTGGTTAGTGGTCTGGGACTTCAAAGGACAAGAAAGGAATTCACATAGAAGTGGAAAAGCAAATATTTGGTAAATAAGTGTTTGCTGGGCCATCTTTAATAATGGGACACACAGAGGATTTTGAACAAATGGGCATTGCTGGTTCCTCCCTGTCAATCACACACAGGTTCACATTATGCTATAGTTACCCATGATGATAGCTCCCTCCCTGGGGCAGATCCTTTGTCTCAGACCCTCTTAGAAAGTTGGAGGGAAGGTACAAGGCTTTTCCTGAGTCTTTTGTTTCTTGAAAATAACCAGCTTAAACTAATCAATATCCCAAAGAGGCATGTTTTGGTGTGGCAAGCACTATCCCCTTCAACAGTCTGCCGTGAGTTTAGTATTCCTTGGGCACACAAATAAAAAATAGCAATGCATGTTAAAAGGAAGATGTAGAGCCTTGAAGAGTTCACAACTGAAGTTGCCAAAAAATTTGCAGTCATTTTCTAGGTAGGAAAAGTGTGAAGAATTTCTGGTGCTGTCTTTTACGGGGCCAAATTGGGAGCGATATTTGCTGAAGTCATAGCCAATGTGCAATCCCCTATATTCCGGCTGCCTAAGAATAAGTAGAACACTTTGAAAACCTTTTAACCTATCTGTGATGAAAAATGCATGCTGGTTTAAATTCCCTTAGAACTTTAAATCAGCCAATGTAACACATTCAGCCGCACAACCCAGTTGTCCTAAAACCACCAAATGCTAAGAAGAAAATCAGGTCTGTGGTTCCTTAAAAAAAACTTAATCGAGCCTACCTGTAAGGCTTTCCTTTTCCTCAGCAAAATGCTTAATTTCCAGGGCTGCCTTAGTTGTCATATTGCTGGATGTGATTTTTGTTATTGAAAATCAGGGATAAAAACTTAATCCCAATGCAATCAAATTTAACTTGGGATAAGTGACTAAGGACCGCATTCAACTGCTTAGAAGTAGAGATACTTTTAGATAACTTCTCTATGTAATCCCTACTTAAACATGCTTATACAGATGAGTCTCATTGCCACAGTTTTACATTAATATTCTCTTAGTAGCTCTAAAAGGGAATAAAAGAGCTGCTAAACACAGTTCATTATTGTTTTGACAAGCCTGGTTTAAACCTTTGTGTTGTGAGGCATCACAGGCTCAGTGTCTGCGTGATCAAGTGTTCAGCTTTTCTTAAGGCCAAATCTTATCAAGCTTAACTTTCAGTTATGTAGAAATTTAGGTGCCAATTCCTAAAGCTACGCCCCCACTTACAAGCAGAAGTCAAGAAATTGCCGTCTTAGCTAATTTGATAAGAAATACATTCCTTCTGGAAATTTCACACTTCTTGAAAATCTTATATACTGTATCATGTTAGTCTATAACCCAGTATTAGTATGGTGGCCACAGGATGAGGTTTCCATAAAAACATGTTTATGTATCAAAGTTCTTCCTTGGAAAATCATTCGTATAATTAACTCTCCTTAGTGACACATTGTTGTATTCAATTTAATCAGAGTGCAATGGGCATTCACCAATGTCTGGCTCTGTCATGTGGCCTCCAAAGGGTTACCCGGGGTAAGATATGATCTCAGTCACTGAAGGCAGAGTCAGCATCTGTCGCATAAGAAGTGCTCAATAAATATAACGTATTGAATGTGCCTTTGCTAACTATAGTACTCTGTTTAACACATATCTCAATACCAAATAAATCTACATTGTCAGTTAAAGATTACAAATAATACTATTAGTAGCACACTCGTGTGTCAACATGTCAAACATTGTACTAAGACTTTATACATATTTTAGCATATGTATAAAAGGCAAACAGTGCCCAGCATTCAGAAGGAACTCAATAGTAATACCATTACCTGACTACATCACACATTTTACAATGTGAATAGAATTGCTCAGAATTCCCAAGTGCCACTGTGAATCGATTAGTGTGCAAAAGGCACTTTAGGGAGAAGTCCTGTATTATGGAAGCCAAGTAATTTACCAATGGTACATGTAACTAGATTTAACCTACAATATTCTGTGTTTGGTTTTAGTCTCTAAATAGAATACATTGTATAAAACTATGCTTGTAAAGGTCCAACAGAATTATAATAATAATAGGTATTTGTGTTATCGTGCTCATTTTCTAGATCAGAAAACTGAGGCAGGAAGGTTTAAGTTACTTGCCCAAGGTCAAGTAACTAAGTGGTCGAATAAAGCTTCACTCACTGCCTAACACTCCAACCATGGAACTCAAATACCATTCTGTGCTGTTTTCTGTTTTTTGAAGCAGTGGTAAAATATGAAGGACAAAGGCAGGTTTCCAGCCCTTGGAAAAACTCTCAAAGATTTTATTATTTTTAAAAATTAACTTTAGAGAACATTAATATCTTTATCATCTTTGAGGATTTCTTATCTGAAGGCAAATCCTAATGAAAAACATTCTTGAAACAGTATCAAAACAGGGAAATGTTATTATTCCCTATCACCTACCAGGCCCATAATAAATATCAATAATAAATTTCACTGAGCCTAACTGTCACCAGATTCTATGTCAATCTCATGCTCCCAGCAGCACCTCAGCTCCTCAAACAGTGAGAACTAGCACATAGAAAACCCAATACACCAAGACTGAGGGTTCGATTCAACCTTCAGTCAGGGCATGTGCAAGAATCAACCAATGAATGCATAATAAACAAAATTTTAAATTTCTTTTAAAAATCAAAAAACATTTTCCCATCCCAGCCTTAGGTCATCTCATTACTGTCAATAGACTTGGAGGCAGTGTTGACATTTATCCAAATAACTTGAGTTGTGGTCCTCTGTTCCTAGGCACTGCGCTCAACATGTAGACTGTGACAGTCGCAAGTACAATATTTGCCCTCGAGGAACTCACAGGTTGTCAGGAAAATTGACTGAAAAAGTAAAAATCAGCCAAAACTAGGCTACTGAAATCATATAGAAAAAGCATAGGTGCACATATGGAGTGAGGAGGTAGATTAATCTGAGAGTATAGGGGGCTGTAGGGAACAATTCCAAGGGAAGGTGACAGCTGACTTAATCTTCAAAACAAGTAAGAGTTGGAGAGTTGGTTACCGAAAGACCAAGAGCGGGCAGGTCGTCCGAAGCAGAGAAAAGAGCACACGGTAGTTTGCATAAGAATGCATCGCCGTGTGCGAGGCTGGAAAGGTGAACAAAGCCAGGTTATGAAGAGCTTTCTTTGATTTACTAGAGTGTGTCTTTTATCTTGAAAGAGTTAGGGAGGCATTTAAGCATTTTGAACAGGAAGGCACATGACAGAATCACTAGCCTGTTTTGTAAAGTTCCCTGGCTATGCTGTGGTAGAGTTATTAAAAAAACAACATTTGAGTAGAAAACTTTTCTCAGGACCTATAATAGTCCAAGTGAAAAATTATAAAAACCTGAACTAAGATAACCATAGTGAAATAGAGAGGAGGAGAGGGCAAATTGAATAGAGAAATATTGAAGTAGCATTTATATGACTTTGAAATTAATTGGAGATAACAGAGCCTGGGAATAAGAGGAATCTAGGAGGAAGCCTAAATCTCTGGCTGGGGTAAACTGAGGTGTGATGATTCGATTTAATGAAATAAGAGATGCCAGAGAAGGCAGAATTTGTTGTGCAAAATGATGAGTTCATTTTGGGATAGGTTAAAATTGACCTAGTAATAGTGCTTCCATATGCAGTTGCACACTTTGTAGTTCAAAATAAAGATACAAAGCACAGGAGATAGTAGGATCTTGTATCGAAGTTCTGGCTAAAAACAGAGGCACAGATGGACCCATCCAAGGGAAGTACACTGACAGCCAAAAAAAGCTCCCGTTTTAAATTGTGGGAAGCAATATGACCTAATGGTTATGATGGTGAGCACTGTCGCCGGGTGGCCCAGGTTCATATAATGATTCCGACACTTATTATATGTGTAATATTGACAAAAATTGCTTGACCTCTCTATGCCTGTGCCCTCATATGTAAATTATGGCAATAATAGTATCTATTTCATGAAGTTACTTTGCAATGTTAATGCATGCAAAAGCTTAGAACATTGCCTGTCACACAATAAGCATGTAATAAATGTTAGCTAATGCAATGATGAAGATCATTGTTTATGATTATAGGAAAAAATAGAGTTTTTCCTTACTCTTAAGTCCTTTCGCTACAAAGGAGAAAAATCAACATGGCTATAAAATAAATAATGATAATGAATGGTCAGATAGCTAATACCCAAAAAATGGTATGATCTCAACTACTCGGTGAGTGCTGGGATGGAGGGCGATATTAGTAACTTACAGCGGCGACCAGGCTCCGCCTGAGTGGGATGTGGCAGTCACTGGGGCCAACAAGCTACATTTCTTGGGGTAAGCACCCTCTAAATTGTTAGTAATTTTGTTTCTTTAAAGCCAGTCCTGCCCATAAGTTTCATTTCTTATGTGGTACAAAAGACTCGGCCCAACATAAAGATATCAAAAAGCATGATTCTTAGAATACAGACAGGTTAGCCTATAAAAGGTGGAGTTGACATTTTTATTATGGTTTATATAAATCAAACCAAAGATACTAGGTAGAAGTCATAAGAAGACAGACACATTTAAAAAAAGAGTCCCTAAAATAAAATCTATCCCTACATAACAGTGAGCAGTCTTGGAAGGTAATAAATAAATACTATGTCACAGTGGGTATTCTAGCAAATATTGAGCTATAATTGTCAGGAATTTTATAGAAATGATGCAAACACCAACTCCTTAGTGTGAAGAACCTTTAAGGGCATTTTTCCATCTTTACATTCTGTGCTAAGTACAATAGTTGAAACACTCTCTATATGTAATGCGCATGGAAGAGACTGGGGTTACTAAGAGTTACTATTACTCTCTAGCATCACTATTAACTAATATCAACAATAACTAGTATCATCTCTTACTAGTGTTATTATTCATTTTTCTTCTTTTATTATATCTCCGACTTTAAAGGGAGGCTGAAGAACTCTCCTAGGTTCTAGTATGAAACCCCATTAGAGAGGCTTACCCTTTCTCTCTCAGAACAGATAAAAATCCCTGCTGATATCTTTAGTGAGTTCTACAGGTTAAAATGACTTGCTCTAATCTAATTTTACTATATTCTGAAAAAGTTCTCCACCTAGGTCAGTAGGTCAGTTTATGCTAATTATGGCTCATTTTATGCCTGTTACAAGGAGGAATAAGATTCTGTTTTGTTGTTTGTTTGTTGTTTGTTTGTTTTTAAGCAAATCTCTTGCTTTGTTTCCTTCTGTGTCATACAAAAGTGTTAGTACTCTAAGTAATTAAAGCAGAGCCTAAGGCACAGATATCTTTATTTGATTACCACTAACTAATCAGCTACAGGAATTAACTCTATCATTATATACTATCATGCTAAAGATCTAATTTAAAAACTTTATGGAAGAATTTTGTGGTAAGTTGATAAAGTGTCCCTTCCCCTTGTTTTAAGTGCATTGTTCTCAGCCATGTATACGAGTTAGGTAAATAAGAGGTTGTATGAGTATCTTCGTGATAAAGCAGTTTTCTTTAAGCTATGTCAGTAACTACAGCTTGTCCCATAAGATAGTGTTCTATTATTGTTTTCCACTGAAATTAGATGCTTCAACACAAAGCTCAATCTTCATTACCCTTTAATTACCACAGGGGTTGACAGCGGTGCAGGTCATTCAAAGTCCATTAAGTTCAGAGAGATGCTCAGATACCAAAATACTATGTGTACTGTACATGACAGATCCCATTCTGATGAGTACAAAAGAATAACTTAAATCACACATGATAGTGATAATATGGCAACATGGTATCAGGAGTGCATCGAAGAGTTTTACTAATCGATCCATAGTTGATACCTCTGTGCAGCAAGACTGCATATAGCTAACAAATATAGAATACATAGTGTTGAGCCTCTCAGAATAGCCCATTTCTGGTTCATTAACCAAACAATAGAACTAACAACTTCAGTAAAGTTCTAGGATACAAAATCAACATACAGAAATCTGTTTCTACAAACCATTGACAAATGATCAAAAGAATAAATTAAGAAAAAAATCCCATTTACAATTGCATGAGAAGGCACACAATAAGTAGGATAAATTTAATAAAATAGATCAAAGACCTATTCATCGAAAACCATAAAGACATTAGAGAAAAAAGAAATTGAACAAGATAGAAGTAAATGGAAGGATATACCTTGCTCATTGACTGGAAGGATTAATATTGTTAAAATATTCTTACTAGACAAAAAATATACAAAGTCAAAGGAATCTCTATTAAAATACAATGGCATTCTTCCAAAAATTAGAAAAAACTAATCCTAAAATTTATATGGAACCACAGAAGACCTCAAATACCCAAAGAATCTTAAGAACGAAGTGGAAAGTATCACACTCCCTGAGATCAAGTTGTACTATTAAGCTACAATGATAAAAACAATATGGTACTGATATAAAAACAGATCATAGATTAATGGAATAGAATGGAGAGCCCAAAAATAAATCTCATGTATATAGTCAATTAACTATGATAAAGGATGCAAAGATATACAATGGAATAAAGACACTCTCTCAATAAGTGTTGTTGGCAAAACTTGACAGACATATGCCAAATAATTAAATTGGACCATTTAAATAATTAAATGACACCACATACAAAATTAAACTCAAAATGAATTAAAGACTTAAATGTTAGACTTGAAACCATAAAACTCCTAGAAGAAATCATAGCAAGTAAACTCTGACATTTCTCTTAGCAAAATCTCTTTGGATATATCTCCTTAAGCAAGGGAAACAAAAGAAAAAATAAACAAATAGGACTACATCAAACTAAAAAGTTTCAGCACATCAAATAATAAACAAAATGAAAAGGCCATCTACTAAATAGGAGAAAATATTCACAAAATGATACATCCGATAAAGGGTTAATATCTAAAATATACAAAGAATGGATACAACTTAACAGCAAACAGACGATTTAATTAAAAAAATGAGTAGAGGAGCTGAACAGACGCTTCTCCCAAGAGGACATACAGATGGCCAACAGACACATGGAAAGATGTTCCATGTCACTAGCCATCAGAGAGATCCAAGTTAAAACCTCAGTGAGATATCACCACACACCTACCAGAGTGGCCATCACCAATAAATCAGCAATAAGTTCTGGCACGGATGTGGAGAAAAGGGAACCCTCGCACACTGTTGGTGGGATTATAAATTCGCATAGCCACTATAAAAAACAGTGTAGAGATTCCTCAACAAATAGGGCTGCCATACAATCCAGCAATTCCACTACTGGGGATATAGCTGAAGAGAGATATGTTTTAGTGGTATATCAGACCCTGCAAGAAAAACAAAAGAAAGGTGACCTACATAAATAAAACCAGAAATAAAAGAGAAGTAACAACTGACATCAAAGAAATACAAAGGAATATAAGAAAAATATCACAGTCAACTATCTGCCTACAAAGTGGACAACCTGGATAAAATTGACAAATTTCCAGAAATGTACAATCTTCCAAAGCGTAATCAAGAAGAATCAGAGTACCTGAATAAAATGGTTACAATGGGTAAAATTGAGCAGTAATTAAAAAAAAAAAAAAAAAAAAGAGGGACTTCCAGTCAAGATGGTAGTGTAGGCAGACATGGCTGACTTCTTCACATAACCACATTAAAATATAGAACAACCATCACTCAGAACCATCAGAAAACGAGCTGACTAGAAGTCTGACTATGGAATTAAACCATGTCCATCAAGACTGGCAGGAGGGCACAAGCACGGAATGGACTGCTACTACACACATTTGTGGTGGGTAAAAATTTGGGAGGGATATCCCAGGAGTGAGGAGTCCTAGTCCCACACCAGACCTCCCAGCCCAGGGTTCCAGTGCCAGGAAGATAAGCCCCCACAACTTCTGGGTGCGAAAACCAGTGGGGATTGAATCGGTAGAAGAAACTTCTGGAGCTCCAAGCAATTCCTATTAAAGAGCCCACACACAGACTCACCTACTCCGACTCACTCCCTGAACTCCAGCACCAGGGTAGCAGCTTGAAAGGCACCAATGGTATAGACAAACTGAAGTGTGTCTGGCATCAAGGAGCACAGAGACCATTGTCCCTTTTCTAAACCCTCACCCCACAGAGCCAGCAAGCTGGTGCCATATCTGAGACTCCATCAACCTGGCTGTTTGATCCACCTGGGAAATCACCAGAGACCCCCACCTCACCCAATTTAAGGGCCCACCCAAGCTGCTTTTCCATATAAATGGCTGGTCTCAGTTCATGCTTCACAACTTCCTATATCCTATCAAACAAGCAACAGCTGGGTTCAGTGAGCCCCAGGCTCGGCACTAGCAGCAGCTGGCTTAGACTCACATCTTATCTTCACCTGAGAATCTCCAAGCCCAACATAAGTAGGAGCCACCTCAGATTGCTTTATAGCTCAGGAAGGGTGGCCCCAGGCAAAGCACAGGTGGGGGCTGACCTTGGCCTGTGGCACCCGGGAAAGCCAGGGTCAGCATACCCAACAGACAGCTACATACTACATCAGAGTACCACCACACTGCCCTGCACAGCTGAACCTCCAGAGAGGGTGGAGGTTGGTGGTCAGTGGTTATAACCTGTACTTACAACTAACTGGCTTGGGTAATCCCTCCCACAGATCTGCTAATCGCAACCAAGGCTCATGTACAATGGGAGGGTGTACTCAGACCATATGAAGGGCACAAGCTTAGTACCCAGCTTGTGTGATAGGGGAGGCTGTGCCACTGGACCTTATAGGACACCTATTACATTAGGCCACACTACCAAGACACAGAGTCAAAACAGCTCTACCTAATACAAACAAATAAAACAGGCAGGCTGCCAATATGAAGAGATGAAGAGACATGGCCCAAATGAAAGAACAGGTCAAAACTCCAGAAAAGGAACTAAACAAAATGGAGATAAGCAATTTATCAGATTCAGTTCAAAGCACAGGTTATAGGGTTGCTCAAGGAAAGTAGTGAGGACCTCAGCAGCATAAAAAAGACCCAGTCGGAAATGAAAGATACAGTAATTGAAATAAAGAACAATTTACAGGGAAACAACAGCAGGATGGATGAAGCTGAAAATCAAATCAATGATTTGGAACATAAGGAAGCAAAAAACAACCAATCAGAACAACAAGAAGAAAAATGAATCCAAAAAAATGAGGAGAGTATAAGAAGTCTGTGGGACAACTTTGAGCAATCCAACATTCACTTCATAGGAGTGCCAGAAGGAGAAGAGAAAGAGTAAGAAATTGGAAATCTATTTGAAAAATAGTGAAAGAAAATTCCCCTTATTTGGTGAAGGAAATAGACATGCAACTCCAGGAAACACAGAGAATCCCAAACAAGATGGATGCAAAGAAGCCCACTCCAAGACACATCATAATTAAAATGCCAAAGGTTAAAGATAAAGAGAGAATCTTAATAGCAGCAAGAGAAAAGAAATTAGTTACCCACAGGGGAGTTCCCATAAAACTGTCAGCTGATTTCTCAGAAGAAACTTTGCAGGCTAGAAGGGATGGCAAGAGATATTCAAAGTTATGAAAAGCAGGGACCCACCACCAAGATTGTGCTACCTAGCAAAGCTATCGTTTACAACTGAAGGGTACATAAATAGCTTCCCAGACAAGACAAAAGTAAAGGAGTTCATCGTAAACAAACCATTGTTATGTGAAATGTTAAGGTACTTATTTAAGAAAAAGAAGATCAAAACTATGAACAATAAAATGGCAAAAAATACATACCTATCAACAATTGAATCTCAAAAACAAACTAAGCATACAAGAAGAACAGAGATAGAATCATGGATACAGAGAATATTTTTCTGATGGTTGCCAGGTGGGAGGTGAGTGGGGGAAGATGTGTGAAGAGGGAAGGGGATTAAGAACTACAAGTAGGTAGTTACAGACTAGCCATGGGGATGTAAAGTACAGAATAGGAAATGGAGTAGCCAAAGAACTTACACACATGACCCATGGACATGAACAACAATGGTGGGGGGACTGCCTGAAGGAGTGAAGGGTACTGGGTGAAAGGGAGAAAAGGGGGAAAAATCAGGACAACTGTAATAAAATAATCATTAAAATATAATTAAAAAGAAAAAGAAAAGGAAAAATGTCCCAACAAACAAATGTCCTGGACTGGATGGCTTCACAGGTGAATTTTACTGAATATTCAAAGAACTAATACCTATTCTTTAAAAACTATTCCAAAGTTTTGAGAAGAGGGAAGACTCCCAAGCTGATTTTTCAAGGCCCACGTTGTGCTAGTTCCAAAGCCATATAAAGAGACTAGAAAGAAAATTATAGGTCAGTATCATTGATGAGCTTCTATGCAAAAATCCTCAACAAAATGTTAACAAACCAGATACAGCAATACATTTAAAAGATCATACACCATGATCAAGTGGGATTGATTCTAGAGATTCAGGTTTGGCACAATATCGACAAATCAATAAACATGATACATCACATAAACAAAATGAAGGATAAAAATCACATAATCATATCAATAAATGCAGAAAGAGCATTTGATAAAATCCAGCACTGATTTATGATAAAAACTCTCAGTAAAGTGGGAATAGAGGGAAGATACCTCAACATAATAAAGGCCTTATATGACAAACCCCCAGCCAACATCATACTCAATGGGTAAAAACTAAGAGTGTTTCCATTAAGATCGCAAACAAGGCAGGGATGTCTGCTTTCACCAGTCTTAATACACTGTTTTGATAAATAGAAACTTTAGCTGTTAAAACATATTTCCATGTTGCCTTACAAACTTTTTTTATTCAGTAGCACATTGGAACATATTGTAGCATTACTAAACCTATTCACAGAGAAGGTTTTTTGATATTAAACCTCTACTGAACTTTTCTGTAATTAATTAAAAATCTCATCAGGAGATAACCTTTACTTTGACATAGCATCTTTCAAAATATATTCTTGAAACACCATTTGTTATATATTCTAATATCGAGTAAGAAAGCTTATAATAGAAATAAAAGGGGTGAATTAATTAGTCAACAATGATTTATTAGACATTTATCCAAAGTGAGATTTCAAGTCTCTTCATTCCCTTGGCTTGATGCCACATTTTGCTTGTTTAATGAGAACTCTATCATCTGTGAAGTTTATGAAGGACTTAAAATTCTGGCATCTGGACGCATACATTTATTATAATAATAGTTGGCAATTGACAACAACCATCCAAATTCTGTATAACTTGGGTAGAAATTTAAAAATAATACATTTGATTTTTTTTCTAAAATACATTTAAGAGGATTAACTAACCTAAATTATGTCAGTTAGTTGCTCTATTAAATAGATGTCTGGTAAGTTTAAATACATAAATTTGGAGCATTTATCTATGAATCAGCCTAATTTGGGACCAAAATTTAAAAAACCTCCCCAAAATACGATGTAATTATTTTTATTTGATTTGAAATAATTATTGCATAGGTGATGAAATTGCTAACAATTATATAAATAATTCACTGAAAACTAGAAGACTGTGGATAATGATTTTTGTTTTGCTGTTACCTATTTGATTTTACAGCAACTAATATTTAGTTAATACCTTTCATTTTCTAGTTCAGCACTTAAAGATTTCCCAAGTGACTTTCCCTCTAAATACTTATGCTTCAGGAAGTATTTTCCCTAGATATTTTAAATGGTTGTATTCCAAGTTAATTTTCATTTTTAATCAGTTTCTGCTTGTAAATTTTGACTTCGCTATATGCAATAGTATCATTCCTCTATTTTCCATGCTGTTGGAACATGACATGAAATCAAGATCTGTTGCAAATTCAATTGATTTTATTTAAGAATGCCAATGTGGATAAGAAATAAAAGTAGGAGGACTCAAAATTTAGAGCCAATCCTCTACTTAACTCCTTTCGAATCAATATGCTGTAACTACTTTTCAGTTTTAGTTTTATACTCTTCGACATTTTACCCTCTGCATAAGTGTGTTAGTTGTTGTAACTAATTACCACAACTCGATAGCTTAAAAAATAAAAATAGCCCTGGCTGGTGTGGCTCAGTGGATTGAGTGCCGGCCTGTGAACCAAAGGGTCTCCTGTTCAATTCTCAGTCAGGGCACATGACGGGGTTGCAGGCCAAGTCTCCAGTTGGAGGCATATAAGAAGCAACCACACATTGATGTTTTTCTCTCTCTATTTCTCCCTCCTTTCCCCTCTCTCTAAAAATAGATAAATAAAACCTTTAAAAAAATAAAAATAAAAATTTATCCTCTCACAGTTTTGAAGTTCAGAAGTATAAAATCAGTGTTGGCAGAATTGGTTGCTTCTTCAGGTTCTGAAGGAATATATGTCCATGATTCTTTCCTGGCTTCTCACTGCCACAGAAACCCTTGGAATGTCTTGGATTGTGGGCACATCACTCCAATCTCTGCCTCCATCTTCACGCAGCTTTGTTTTCTGTGTCTCTCCTAAAGATGTGGTTCACTGGACTTAGGCTCCACCTCGGTATTCAAATGCTCTCATGTTGGGATACATTCTTTCTATATAATTTCCAAACTACAGTTTTATTTTTTATTAGTAATTCAAATGGCTCTCATCTTGAGACATTTATTTATTTTAAATTTCCAAACTATAATTTATTTTTATGATTTCGAAATTATCCAGAGTTTGCCTCCTACCTTACCCGTCTTTCCTTCTATTAGTTTCTCTTCACAATAATCTATTTAGTGGCCTTATCCAAAGCTTAATTCCGAATATATTCTTCTCTTTTTCAGGGACCTTTAATCTGTGAAGACCCTTTTATAAATAAATTCACAATCACATGGAACTGGGGAAATATCTTTGGAGGGTGAGGAACCAAAATATAATCCACTATAATTTGTTTCATTGCAAATTATTATAAACTGATTTTTCAAATGAAATGAGATAGCTGATATCAAACACATTACTATGCAGCATAAAACTATTTTTATTAGGATCCTTTCCTCTATGAATGCTGTATATAAATCACTATCCAAATCAACTTGTCCTAATTAGTATTTTTATAATCACGCTCACAACATTGTTTCAGATATTTTATAGTACTATTTTGCTAGGTGACCACCACATAATCATCAATCATTTCCTCATTAGGTTAAGGCATTAAGGTGATGAAAATGACCATTCCAGGAGTAATACCCTCTTTAAAAGCAGGGAACATGACCACATTTTTATTCTTCTTCACATTAATAATACATTAATCTAGCATTCAGATTATCCACAGTGATCATTTATCCCTATGCAGAGTTGAATTATCATGCAACTGTTCTTTCAACCAGTAATGGATATTTTGACATTAATTCATTTTATTTGCTATCTTCTGATTACTGAACATATAATCTGGAACTTTTTTACTTCAATCACTCATCCACAACAATAATCAATATACCTCTATTATAGACTGCCCAAAGAGCTGTAGAGATAATTAATTTAAAAATCAGCAAGTGACATCTAAATAACAACTTAAGATAGCTTGAAAGTTAAACCCCTACAAGAAAAAAAGACATGAGTTAAGTTTTGTATGATCTACATACAAACAGATACCAAATCCCTTGAGCTTCAAGTGCAATGCTTAGTATTACCAAGGGTATAATGGTACTGATGTCAAAGGAGAGGACTTTGGAGAAGCTAGTGCAGACTCAAAGATATATGAAACCATATAACTTTTGAGCTCTTTGGTTGGTGTATAATAGATATATTGATTGTTTCTGTGGGTGAGTGATTGAAATAAAAATGTGAGAAAAATAAACTTACTGTTTAGTATGTAAAACACATTTATTTGACAATTTTATGGGCAAACGGACATGGCTGTGGATCCATTTTTTGTATGTGTGGTTTTCTTGCTTACTTTTTTTTCTATTGCTACTTATATGTTATTCGCTGTTTTCAATCATTAAGCCAAAGAAACTTATAAAGAATTCAAGCAACCAATTAATTTACCCACACAAAACTAGGGATTTTGATTGTTCTCCATGTTCAATAATGTCGATGAAAGGATTAGCTGTTTTTCATCAGCTAGTCAGACACATTAAAATTTCTAATTTATTTTTCAAGGTAAACTCACGGACTGGCTTTGGTCATCAATAAAGCTTTCATTAGCCATGTTAAAATCTGAAATAATTAGGAATAAAATAAGCTTTTCATATAGCAATTTTTTTCAGTAAGAATGTGCCTTTCACCATGAGTTTGTGCTTGCTGTTTTGATGTTAAGCTCTCATTTAATGTAAAAGTGATGACAGTAGAGAGTAGTTGTGTTGATGGTGGTGGACAGTTTCTTCTTACCTGATGAGAAAACTGTGACCGTTTTCCATTCTTTTTAATTTTAAATTATATTCAAATCTAAAATATAAGAACCATTTATTTAGACCATAAAAATAAATTTATAGGAAGTATTAAGAAATAATTGTTGCATTTACCTCCTAAAACTGATATAAAGATTATATCAGTTCACAACTGTACTGTGCTCAGAACAATTGGAACTATTAATAAACACTCTATACATTTGCATTTGTTATCATTATTATTATGAAGACAAGAAAAGATTAAGAACCACTAGTGAATGCTTGAATTTTCTGATTGAAATGTACATTAACAAGTATTTTCTTATTTTTGTGTTATCTTTTAAAGCCCCCCCAAAAGTTCCTATGATATTGTCTGTTACAATTTGTGTTTGAACATAACTAAATCAGGAGACTATTCCAGGTTGATTTTTATAAAATTAAGGGTTTTTATTATTTAACAGAACATATTTAATATATTAATTAGCAAAAATAATTAGTTTTAAAACAATAAATATAAATGTAGCATCCAATTTCTTAAAGCAAACCTAATTTCTTGAAATAAAATATGTACTTAAAAACAGAATTGGTTCAGTTATACATTAAAATGAAACAGCATAGTGCCTCTGGCTCTCTGAACTCTAATCATCTTGACTTCTATGAAAAGATAATTGAATTTCTTCTCTAAATATTGGATATTCCTCAGCAACTAACTGGAAGTCAAAATTATTTTCTGTATAAAACTTTAAATTATCAGGTATTATCTTGGGTTAATGACTCAAAAAAAAACACTATAAATTACATATTAAAGTAACTTTCAGATGACTGTGGTTACTTTTAAAAGAATGAATGTGAAAATCTATATTTCAAAATCAAGAAATAATTGGAAAGCTAGTGTTTAAATTAGAATTAACTGTTTCTCAATTAGAATTGACTGATTCAGCAAATTTTTACTGTCATGAGATTATTTCATATTGAGTTATTTATACCCCAGTATTGTTATTTAAAAATCTTAGATGATAGTGTTAGGATTAACTTTCAATATCCCATACATTTTTATTTCCAGATGTGGAAATAAATGAAATTACTTAAGTGAGAACAAGCAAAGGCTGTTTATTCAGACTTCGCTATAGTTAGGGAGTCAACCACCATCACTTACATTTGGCAGAAATTCAAGGCAATCAGAGGAGTGTAAAAGCTTTAAAGTGGGACATAGGGAAGGCCTCGGGCATTCCCTGCTTGAAAGCTATTGGCATGAGGAAGATGGAGACAGGCTAAGTTAGAGGTGGGGCACCCTATGAGATTAGTTAGGGATGTGTATTTGGCTTCTCCTGGTTGGTCCTAATTTTAAAATGGGGCAAAAATTAGGGAAGTGGGCAATTATTGATCAAGCTTTGCTATTTAGAGTTGACTGCTATAAATGTTGCAGTCTGGCTTCTGTGACTGGTTGCTATAGAGGCTGTGGGTCAAAGTTCTATTTTTATTTATGGTCTGGACATTGTCCATTTGCATATTCAGTTCCTTACCCATATAGTTGTATTTTATTATAATGTTATTTCTACTGTAAGGCCCAGTCTCAATCTGAAGTAAAACTCTTCTTGATTTATCAAAACACTGTGATCTCTATTAATAACTCACCTATAAATTAAAATGTAAAATAAGGTATGATTTTCTCTTAAAGTAGATCAAAATCTTCGAGTATAACTGAGAGATCTTCCTTCAATATCTTATAAAATAAAAAGCCAAGGTTGCAAATTGGTTGATAAATATTTAAATATTTAAAAGATGGTTCAGAAAAGTATCATCAAAAATATCATTGTAGTAAGAAAAAGAAGATCAAAACTATGACCAATAAAATAACAACAAACTACTGTGAACAAGTGAACCTAAAAAAAAAACTATGCAAACAACTAGAATAGGAATAGAATCACAGAAATTGAGATCACATGGAGGGTTATCGGGGTGGGGGGGGAAGAAGGGAGTGGGGGAAAAGGTACAGGGAATAAGGAGCATAAATGGTAGGCATAAAATAGACAGGGAGTGAGGTTGAGAATAGTACAGGAAAGGGAGAAGCCAAAGAACTTATATGTATGACCCATGGACCTGAACTAAGGGAAGCAATGCTGGAGGAAGGGGCGCAGTGCAGGGTGGAGGGTGATAAAGGGGAGAGAAAAATGAGACAACTGTAATAGCATAATCAATAAAATATACTTAAAAAAAAATATATATATATAATTATACTATCTCTATTGCCCCAAATAAGCCACTCTTCAATCTCAGCCACCTCTGCTGTCTAACTTATATGCGTAGGACAAGGTTCTTCACATTCTCCTCTGACTCCAGATTAACACAAGTCCTCTGATGTGATGACTGGCCCACTGGACTCCCAGCCCTCTCCAGCAGCTGATGCTGCTGCCAACATTCTAGCTTCTGCAGAACAGGCACATGTATCTTACCAACCTCTAAACATTCCACTGGCTTAACATTCCAGGATTTATTTCTTAAAGATATTCCAGGATATTCACCTGTTCATCTCTTCATCAGTGAATGCAACAATTTATGGATCATATATAAGCAGTGCTAAAGTTATTTTTGTTAGAATAAGTAACTAGAATAAGTTAATAAGAATTTTTGTTAGAATAAGTAAAATTCTGATGATTATAAATCAATAAATACAGCAAAGGCAAAGAGTGGTAAAAATTATGTATTAAAGTCACATTTCAAAAGTGCATCCTAAAAGCCAGAGAAAAACTCAATGAAAGAATTTTGTAAGCTAAATGTTTATATCAAAGAACATAAAATGTATTTAACATTAAAATTAAACTGAAGAATGAAGTAAAAGGAAAACAGAGAGTTTGTTTCTATTTTTTCTTTCAAAAACCATTTATTCCACCTACATCAACTTAACATGTGTTCTTAACACTTATACTTGATGTTCATGAAAATTTTATAAGACATTAAACAAAACTAGCCACAATTTTCAGTTATTTCCCTGTTAACTGTTTTCGCAGCACATGCATGCTAGATAAGGATTTTTTTTAATTTTTTTAATCACAAGAGCAAACAAATCTAAAAAAAGTTAAACATGTTTTTTATTGTTTTACTTTTTGGCTTGATATATATGAAGTAATAGGTATCAAGCAATTCAATTTAACTGCATCTTTACTAGTACATTTGTGCTTAGGTTGCTTAAAATATTTAAATACAAATAAAATGAGCATTGCAAAACTAACGAAAACAAATAATGGGATGTGAATAATTTCTGCCCTTCTCTAGACTAAACTGGGTCACAACTTTGTTTAAAGGAATACTTCTGCAGCTATGGTCAAAGGTGTGCACATTAAGATTATGTATTCCACAGTTACACATGATTTCAAGTATAATACTTGTGGGGTATCTATTTTTGCCACAGTCTTTTGAGTACTTAAAATATTGAAGTACCCACAATAACTATATCTGTGATAAGAACCAATTATTCCTGCTATCCTACAGCAGGATAAACCCATAATATAAGCAGTTTGCTTTGTTTTGATACAGAAGCAATGTTAATACAGGACTTTTTGAAGCAACAGTGTAGCAAACATAGTATGTATAAAAATTCCACATACCCTTTTTGGCCAACCCAAGATGAAAACAACTGTCAACAAAGTGGTTGTAGAGAAAATGTACCTCAACATAATAAAGAACATATTTGGCAAGCCCACAGCTAACATCATACTTGATGGGGAGAAGCTGAAAGTTTTACTCCCAAGATCAGGAATAAGACGTGAATGCCCACTCTCACTGCTCTTCTTCAACCATAGTATTGGAAGTCTTAGCCAGAGCAATTAGGCAAGAAAAATTAATAAAAAGCATCCAAATAAGTAAACTGGTACAGCCACTTTTTTAAAAAAATATGGAGGTCCTCCAAGAAATTAAAAATAGAGCTTTCATGTGGTACAAAAATTCCACTTCTGGGTATTTATCTGACGGAAACAAAATCACTAAGTCAAAAAGATATATGCATCCCCATATTCATTGCAGAATTGCTTATGATACCCAGGACATGGAAGCAACCTAAGTGTCTATCGATGGACTTCTGAGTAATGAAATGTGATACATATATATACATATAAAATGAATTAGCATGAAAAATGAAATATAAAAAAACAAAACCTTATTAAAGCAAGATAAAATATCTTGTTAAGAGCCAAATAAATGAAGAAACAAATTAAGTTGTCAGGTAAAAAATGAAAACAGATAAATCTCTAAATATTATAAGATAAATAAGTTCCAGGATTGTAACATACAACATGATGACTCAGTAATATCGTATATGTGAAAGTTGCTAAAACTAAATCTTAAGAGTTCTCATAAAAAGGAAAAAATTATAACTTTGTGAAGTGATTAATATTGTAAAAAATACATAAATAGAGCCATCTCAAAATGGTGTCAGAGCTGCCCTTCAGTCACTACATTATTAGAGTGCACTCTTTGTGTGATTCTTTACTGAATATATTAAGTTCAACAATGGACTTGTCAAAAGTTGTCTTAATGACCTATATGTCTATCAGTGGATGAATGGATTAAAAAAAAGTGGTATATATATATAAATAATGGAGTACTATTCAGCCATATAAAAGGAAACCCTGCCAATTGCAACAATAGAAATGGACATTGAGGGCATTAAGCTAAGTGAAATCAGTCAGACAAAGAAAGAAAAATGCTGTATGACCTGCCCTGAATGGTGTGGCTCAGTTGTTTGAGTGTCATCCTAAAAAGTGAAGGGCCACTGGTTTGGTTCACGGTCAGGGCACATGCCTGGGTTGCAGGTCAGGTCCCTAGTCAGAGCACATACAAGGGGCAGCCAATCAGTGTTTGTTTCTCTCCCCGTCTCCCTCCCTTGCTCTCTCTCTAAAAATACATAAATAAAATCTTTTACAAAATACTGCATGATCTCACTTATATGTGGAATCTAAAATAACCAAACTTACAGAAACAGAGTCATATTTGTGGTAGCCAGAGTTTGGGTCTCAGGGGTGGGGAAAGTGGGTAAAATTGGTCAAAATGGACAAACTTCCGGTTACAAGGCAAATAAGTTCTAAGGGTGTAACGAACAATATGATAACCATAGTTAACAATATTGTATATTTGAAAGTTGCTAAGAGAGTAAATCTTAAAGTTCTCATCAAAAGGGGAAAAATTATAGCTCCATGAGGTGATCAATATTAGTAAAAAGTAACATAAATGGAACCACTTCAAAATGGAATTGGTGCCTCCACCCCAGAGGAGTTCCTTGTATATCCTATTCCTCAAATCTTTGGAACGTTAAAAACAGGAAAAATAACCTATGGACTGGGTCTAAAGCTGCATTGCATCCCAAACAACTGTGTGCAAAGCTAACAGGAAAACAGATGCCATCACTAAAAGACTGAAAATTTAAGATGTTCTTTAGAATTAGTATTTCTGTGTTAGCTTAATGCATCTGGAGGAATTCCTTCTTGATGTTTATTAATATTGTTAGTCTTCTCCAAGAACCAGCTTTTAGTTACATTATCTTGCTCTGTCTTGTGTTTGTTCAGGCCTCCTACTCAGTCCCTCTTAATCCAACTTGACCAGAGGTAGAGGTTCTAGGGTGTGTGCTATTACAATTGATTCACATCCTTTTCTGATAAAGTCAGAAAATAAATGCACACACATGCAACACATTCAAACATACACATGCACACACATTAACTTAAATAACTATTCTCACCATGTAATATGTTTTTTCTCTGTCCAGCTTAAGCCTCTAATGCTATCTCCTATTACTCCTGAGTCTCGATATCATACTTGCCCTGTCCAGTTCAACCTGATACTACATTTTGCCACCTCACTTTTCATTTGTCATCAGAACACACACTTACAGATGTCTTTCACCTAAAAGGTGAGGATAGTTGTTTAAACTATCAATATTTGTCATACCCCTCAAGTCTATGTCACTTCCAAGAGCCAAAGTCTCCTCAGTTTGTCCTGTCCCGTGTGCTCCACCGTTTGCCCCAAATAAGCCTAGCCTAACTGTAAGGGTTTTGATAGTATTAATAAAATATAATCATATTAGGAATTTTTTTAATTCTAAGAGAATGCATATATAATATGGGAGAGGGGAAAGTTTTCTTACCTCAGGGGGGGAAAAGTAGAAATGGTATTTTTCAATTAATGACAATATAATTTAATGCAACTTTTTATCCTCAGTAAATTCTATTACTAATACAATTTTTAAATGTAGAACTTCTTAAGATAAAGTTCTCCAATGCTATTAAAATCAAAAAAAGAACAGAGTCATGCTCGTGATTCATATTCTCTGAAGAAATACTGACTTTAAAAAATATGAGATTTTACAAAACAGCTGCCATATTGTATGATTATTAAATGAGAACATATCCATGCTTTACCTCAAAGATCTTTTTTCAAATAAAATGTGTTTTACCAGCATTGCAAGATATACTAAAGGGACTGCTTTAAGAAGATGAAGAAAAAGAGTGAGAGAGAAAGGAACACAAGTACAAAGGGAAAAAATGAGTAAGTACCTATCAACAGTAACTTTAAATGTAAATGGATTAAATGCTCCAATTAAAAGATATAAAATAGCTGAATGGATGAGAAAATATGAACCGCACATATGCTGCCTACAAGAGACCCACCTCAGAACAAAAGACCTACACAGACTGAAAGTAAAGGGTTGGAAAAAAATATTCCAAGCAAAGGGACAGGAAAAAAGCTGGGGTAACAATATTTATATCAGACAAAATAGACTTCAGAACAAAGGTCATAAAAGAGACACAGAAGGACACTTCATAATCTCAAGGGACGAATCCATCAAGAAGACATAAACATTGTAAACCTATATGCACCCATCATAGGAGCACCCAAATATATAAGGAAAATCCTGGAGGACTTCAGGAAAGATATAGATAGCAACACACTTATACTGGGGGGGGGGGTTTAATACCCTACTGTCAACAATGGATAAATCATCCAAACAAAATATCAGCAAAGTTTTTGTGGAACTGAATGACACAGTAGATCAAATGGACTTAACTGATATCCACAGAGCTTTTCCGGAAGAAGCAAACTATACATTCTTTTCAAATGTACATGGAATATTTTCAAAGATAGACCACATGATATCAAACAAAACAAGCCTCAACAAATTTAAGAAAACGGAGATCATATCAAGAATTTTCTCAGACCACAAGGATGAGTGGATCAAAAAATTATGGTACATTGACACAATGGAATATTACTCAGCAGAAAGGAAGAAGGAGCTACTACCCTTCTCAACAGCATGGATGGAACTGGAGAGCATTATGCTTAGTGAAATAAGCCAGACAGTGTAAGAAAGATACCACATGATCTCACCTATAAGTGGAACCTAATCAACAAAATAAACAAGTAAGCAAAATATAACCAGCAACATTGAAATAAAAAACCAACTGACAATAACCAGAGGGGAGGAGGGAGGGCGATGACAGGGGAAAGAGAGGGGAAGGGTCATCAAGGAACATGCATAAAGGACCCATTGACAAACCCAAATGGGGGAAAGTGGTGGCAGGAAAATGTTGACAAAAAAATAATAAAATAAAATAGACAGAGGGAGGCTAAGAATAGTATAGGAAATTAAGAAGCCAAAGAACTTCTATGCACAGCCCATGGACATGAACTAAGAGGTATGGGAATGATGGGATGTGGTACAGGGCAGAGGGGACAAAGGGGAGAAAAAATGGGACAACTGTAATAGTATAATCAATAAAATAAATAATAAATAAATTTTTTTTAATGTGCTTTAAAATAAATAACCCAAATAGATTATGTCATCCACATATATGCCTAAATCCAATTTAGGAACATAGACCCTAAGCAGAAAAGGAAATCTATTTATTTCCAAAATATATTATTTTTTTTAAATATATTTATTTTACTTAAATATATCATAAGGATATACCACCCTGCTCAATTGTAGACAAATTCAGTGATGCTGTCCCAAAAGCTTTTTAGAAAATGTATATTAATCTTAAACAGACGTAGGCCCATCCCTCAATCTGAGTTCACCCTTTCTCAAGTTAGCAGCACCCTCAACTTTAAGCCCACTGGTAATTTGAATATATGTCTTTCCACTTCAGAATGTTTTGTCTGATTCTATAGTTTGTTTTCTTTTTGTGTTTAAGCAGTGAGCAATAACTTGCCCCCCCCCCCAAAATTACAACTTCTTAAAGGATCAGAAACATTTATTTTCATATTTATCTTTATGTCCTGTCATGGTGTCTGGTCTATTTTTAGGGACTCAATAGTTATTTGCTGAGTTTATAAATTAATTAAAGACTGAATAGAAGAAATATTAAATAGAATAAGTACAGATGGATGGCTTCACAGAAACTATATATTCACACTTATTTTATACAGCACATTGTTTTTAGGATTTATTATATATGTGTATATACAAATGCATACTTACATATATACATACATTTTTTAATCAAGTATCTCAGAGATACTGTCAATAGTTAATTAGAACTCATTTATTCCTTGTTAATCGCATCCATGACTTGGCTCCTTCTAAATTATCCATGGAGGAAAGGCACTCATCTAAAACAAATGTGTCTGAAATTCTATGACCAAATCCTAGCTCTGGGACAATTCTTAGAAAACAGTGGTTGTAAATTCAAAAATCAGACCATTCCATTTACTTCATTTTTCAAATTAAACGTATTTCTTTATGTTAATAGAAATTAAAAGATGCCATGATTTTTTAAAAATATGTGGTAGAGATGATGCTATACATTCATTCAATTATTTCATTTTCTTACAACCACAGCTAAACTTCATTTCTTGTGCCTTGCAGCTACAGGCCATCACATGAACAAGTCTCACTAATAGAATGCGAGCAGATGGGATGCATCACTTGCAGCCTGAGGCAGAATGATCAGCTATGCCTGATCTGTGTGCTTGGGTTTTTTCCCACCTGCATACACCAGGCCACACCATGCCTTCTCAATGCCCCGCAGGCATCAAACATAGCATGTAATATGGTTACTTTCTGCTCACTTCTCTATTTTTTATTCCTTTGAAGTTTTCTGTCATCATGTTTTGATGTATATACAATAAACTTTCTCTTTATTGTTGTAGAAGTCTATGAGTTTTGATAACTGCATGAAGTCTTGCTTGTAACAACCACTGTCAAGATACAGAACAGTACCATCAGCCAAAGAAAATTTTCCCATGTGGTGCTTTTGTGATCAATCAATCCCTCACACACTACCAGTCCCTGGAATCTACTATCTATTGATTTCTTCTTGGCGCTTTTAGTTTTGCTTTTATATGTACATAAAAAACATTGAGAGAAGAATACTGTATAATGGGCTTTTGTGTCTGACATTTTATTTAGCATAATACATTTCTGATTTATCCATGTTATTGGTTTCTGTCAATATTTCATTCCTTGTTATTGCTAAGTATTACTTTATTGTATGAACATACCAGAGTTGGTTTATCCACTCATGTGGTAAAGGACATCGATTGTTCCCATTTGGGCAATTATGAACAAAGCTGCTGTAAACATTCGCTATTGGTTCTTATGTACACGTGAACTTTTGTTTCTCTTGGGTAAGTACCTAGGAGTGATCTTTTTGGATCATATGACACAAATACTTTTACCATTATATAAAAAATTGCCCAGTTGTTTTTGAAAGTAGTTGCACAATTTATTCCGATAGGTGACAAAAGAGAGTTCTGTTTCCAGCCCCCTTCAAAACAATACATGTATACTATTATACATGTATACTATTATAATAGTATAATAGTATATCACTTTGATTTTAATTTCATTTCCCTAATGACAAATTATGTAGAGCATCTTTCCATGTGCTTATTTGCCATCCTTCGACCTTCTTTGGTGAAGTGTTTGTTCAAATCTTTTGCCCACTTTTGAATTGTATGGTTCGTTTTCTTATTTTTGAGTTTTGAGTGTTTTTATATACCCTATGACTACTTCTGAATTGAATTATACCAGGCATGGAAATCTTCATCCCAAATGTTATTGACTCTTACACATAAGTTAGATGGCTTCCTCAAAATGATAAACAAAATCATTATCCTGAAAAATATGACTCCAAAAATTCCAAATAAATCAAGTTTCGATTAAATAATTAAAAACTAAATAAACACATTTTTCTTCAGGGGCACTTGGATAGCATGGTAAACAAAAGGCAAATTAAACTGTAGTGATTAAAGGTGTGTATAGAGGGGAGAACAACTGGTTCTAGAGTCACTCAGAAAGACCAGGTTTCAAATTCTAGTTGTCAGTTTCTAATTGTGAAATTAGAGCAGATTACTTAACCTCATCTATAAAGTGGAAATACTTAAAATACTGTGTGAGTTAAGGAAAAATTCCAAGGAAAGCAATATAATGGCTGTCACATAAGTACAAAATAAACACTAGTTATTATTATAATTATTATTATTACCTTAACCCAAGTGAATAACAAATAATAATTTTTAGTCAGGCATAGCATTACTTTTATCTACCTTTGAAGGGGTCTTTGACATCTAGATACTTAATTTTTAATGTGCATATTTTTACATTATTTATCATTAATTAAAATTGAATATTTTGTGGTGATAGTGGAGGTGTGGGTATATGAGTAGAAGGATGCATTATTTAGCTAATAAAGAAATACGCTTGAATACTGGAGCAGTAATATTGGCATCCCTGAAATAAAATACTTGGTTTGCAAATGATAGGAAAGTGGCAGAGTGCTTTGAAATTCTGTGGCATCTACTAGTTATAATTAAAGGGTCAGTAACGACCTCATATTGCTTATGGTTAATAAAGGGAAATGACTCACTCTAATCCTGATCTTTACTGATACTAGAATGAAAAGATCATGTATTGGCAAATTTGTTAGCATTTTTATCACATTTCGAATATGTTTGTGAAAGATTGCTATTTTGGGTAGCTAACTATTAATGAAAGGAAGGGAGTTGCACTGGACAATAAGCCTGATTCACTAGGAATGCACACTAGTTTAAGGCTCCCCAGGACAATACTACTTCCTCCCTCCTCAGGACCTAATCCATGAAGTTGGCAGGAAGAATCATTACTGGTCATTAGCCAGGATTACCCAGGGAGGAACAAAAGCAGCAGGAGACACTTCTCTGCTGAACACCTGCACAGCAGAAGCCAAGGTAGCGCAGGGGGCAGTCCTTCTGCTGAGGCATGTGCTGCAGGAGCTAAAACGGCGAACATAAAGGGAGGTTCGGATTGGTATCAGCACAAACCCACAAAGGACTGCGAAAGAGGTTGGTCAGTTTGAAAGCCCAAAGTAATATAATGAAAGCTTAACAAAGTCCTCTCTTGGTAACACCCATTGTTTGTGCACTCCCATTTGTTTGCTCATTCTCTCTCCTTAGCTGGTATGCAGGACTAGCCGCAGCGCAGGCCCGGGGGGAGCTTCAAGCATGAGCCCGGGCACAGCCACATAACGCCAGGTGCAGCACATCCAGGAACACAAGCTAAGCTTGCCGGATGGGCACAGACTGAATGGAATGAAGCTGTGGCATGGACTGAGCTGATGGCACAGACATTTCTGGACCTTGGCCCTCCTTCTGGGCTTGGTGAACACAAAGTTGGACTTCTTCCATTTTGGGATGGACAGAGATGAGACATCGGAAACCTGGGGCAATCTTTTATTTCTACCCCCAATAAATCTTATCACTACACCTTATCTTCTTATGCCTGACTCGCCAGAAATGCATTTCTTGTGACTCCATGAAAGGACCCCATTTCCACTGGCAAGAAGATGAGTGCAGCTGCTGCAGAGAGAATTAGAAGCCGATGGCAGTCATGGGTTCTAAAAAACTTAACACAAGATGATATCCCTCAGGTCTCTCCTCATTACATATATCCTATGACTCTGCAATTAGTACTGGCAGTTGATTTTCTAGAAATAAGTTACTGAAAGGATGCTATGTTGAATGAGGGAATCCTTTAAACAGGGTAAGACAGAAAATAATAAAGAAAGCAAGTGGGGATAATAACATGGATTTGTAGAGCATGCTTTGGTTACAAACTGGTCACTTAAGAGTGTTTTTACACTGCTCATTTCATGGTCATGATGCTAAACTTTTTTGACTTTGAATAGATAAATATTCACAAGATAAAGAAATTCTTCAAATATTTTGCTAAAATTTTGGATTATGTGATATAGAGCGGCTATAAAATATTTTATTATTTCTCCTTTCTATATACCTTTAGCTCCGTTTTTACTTCAGAAGAAAAAGGAGAGTGGTTCATGTCACATCAGAGACAGTTTCAAAGATTTGTCCCTGTGGTCTTCCAATTTCTGTCTCTATAACTCAAGGAGAAACAAGACTACTTCTTTTGTTCCAGTAACTTGACAGCATTCTAGTTGAGCAAACAGATTATAAAGTCAGTCTCAAATACATTAGACATAGAATACAGCAGTACCTTGCTTCTGAGATTCTTAATAATAAAACTTGAATGTTTATGTCCCTAAAGACTTTTCTCCTTTTAATCTTTTTGAGTTTAGATTCTTCAAATAAAGTTTCCATAATATTTATAATATTAACTTCAAACTACTTAGAAACAGAGACTATTCTTTTTTTATATTCTCTACACCTAACAAAGTGCCACCCACATAGTAACTCAACAAATATGTAAGAAAGGAAGAGGAAAGAAAATAAAGGGGAGAATTCCTACTGTGAAATAATAACTGGGTAGAGCACTAACCTGAAATTTATACCTTTTTCTACTAAGGAATTTTTTTTTGTTATTCTATTACAGTTGTCCCAATTTTTCTTCTTTGTCCTCCTCTCCCCAACCTACTCCCATTCCCACAGTCAGTCCCCTCTCCATTGTCCATGTCCATGGGTCATTCATACATGTTCCTTCACTAGTCCCTTCCCCTTCTTTCCTCCACTATCACCCTCCCCACTCCCCTCTGGCCATCATCAGTTTCTTTAGCTGTGCAGAGCTTTTTCATTTGATGTAGTCCCACTTGTTTATTTTTTCCTTTATTTTCATTGTCCTAGGAGATATGTCAGCAAAAATATTGCTACATGTGATATCTGAAATTTTACTGTCAATGTTTTCCACTGGGACTTTTATGGTATTAAGATTTATATTTATGTCTTTTATCTATTTTGAGTTTATTTTGGTGTATGGTATTAGTTGGTGATCTAGTTCCTTTTTTTTTACCCCCCTCAGGTACCAGTCAGTTCTCCCAACAGCATTTATTGAAGAGGCTAGTTTTACTCCATTGCATGCTCGTGCCCCCTTGGTTAAATATTAATTGACCATAGAGACATAGGTCTATTTCTGGGCTTTCTATTCTGTTCCATTGATCTATGTGTCTGTTCTTATGCCAGTACCAGCCTGTTTTGATTACAGTGGCCTCATAGTATAGTTTGATATCAGGTATTGTGATCCCTCCAACGTTGTTCTTCTTTCTCAAGATTGCTGAGCTATTCAGGGTCTTTTCTGTTCCTTATAAATTCTTAGAGTATTTGTTCTAGATCAGTGAAATATGCCATTGGTATTTTAAAAGGAATTGTGTTGAATCTATAGATTGCTTTGGAGAGAAGGGATACTTTAATTGATGTTAATTCTTCCAATCCATGAACACGGTATATGCTTCCATTTATTTGTATCTTCCTCAATTTCTTTTCAGTGCTTTATAGTTTTTTGAATACAGATCTTTTACCTCCTTGGTTAAATATATTCCTAGGTATTTTATTTTTCTTGTTCTTATAGTAAATGGGATTCTGTTCTAGTTGATCTTTCTAATAGTTTGTTGTTGGTGTACAACAAATGCTATTGATTTCTAAATATTGACTTTGTATCCTGCTATTTTGCCAAATTCACTTATTAGGTCAAGTAGCTTTTTGTGGAGACTGTAAGGTTTTCTATGTATACTATCATGTCATCTGCAAATAATGGCAGTTTTACTTTTTTTCCAGTTTGGATGCTTTTTTTTTTCTTTTTCTTTTCTGATCACTGTTGCTAGAACTGCCGGTACTATGTTGAATAAGAGTGGTAAAGGTGGACATCCGTGTCTTGTTACTGATCTCAAGGGAAAATCTTTTAGTTTTTGCTCATTGAGTATGATGTTGGCAGTTCATTTCTCATAGATGGCCTTTATTATGATGAGATATGCTCCCTCTATTCCCACTTTGTTCAGCATTTTTATCATAAATTGGTGTTGGATTTTATCATATGCTTTTTCAGTATCTATTGATATCATCATGCGGGTTTTGTCCTTCAGTTTGTTTATGTGGTATATTACATTTATTTATTTGTGAATATTGTGCTATCTTTGCATCCCTGGGAAAAATCCCACTTGATCATGGTGTATGACCTTTTTACTGTATTGCTGGGTCCACATTGCCAATATTTTGCAAGGATTTCTCTATGTCTCTATGCCATTTAATTCTGCTCTGATTTTGATCACTTCCTTCCGTCTGCTGGCTCTGGGCTTTGTTTGTTGCTGCTCCTCTAGTTCTTCTAGAGGTAGAGTTAGGTCCTTTTTCTGAGATTCTCCTGTCCTCTCTAGGCGGGCCTGCAGTGCTCTGATTTTCCTCACGGGCCGTCTTCACTGTGCCCCACACGTCTTGGGTTGTTATGTGCTCATTTCTACTAAGTAATTTGAAAACTTATGTTGAACTTCGTTTAATTTAGCCATAAATATGCATTTATTTGAAATTCTGTTACCACAACTAAGCCAATATGTAATTTCGGGCAACACTCACTATGTTGCAGCCTCTGTCCTTCATGTCATTATTCCCAACAATAACAATGATTGAAATCACCGTATTTCTCTTTTTAAAAAATAAAATTTTGGAACTTTAAAAATCATATGTGTTCAGTTTAGCATTTGAGAACGTTAAAATGCTATTTTAAATATATATTAAAGAAAGTATTTAAAAAGCATTAACTTATCCATGAAGGAGAACAGAATTTCCCACCCCAAAATATGCCTCTTTGAGATAAAAGTTATCTTTAGCAGGCTATTTTAAAAAAACAGTAGCAGACATAGGAGAAAATCTGAAAAATGAGTAGAAGTTAGCTTTTATAAGAGAAATTCACATTTACAAGGGAAATTTCCGTTTGTAAGGGTGTCTTCCTTTCTGTACCAGCTAGGGGAGGATGTCAATTTTGAGAAATTCTCATCAGTGGAGAAGCCACCTAAATCTGCATAACAATCTTCCCCTTGTTGATGATGCTGTTCCTGGTACCCTCCCATAACTGGCTCTCTACCCCCAACATCTTTCTTTGTCTTTGGCTGGAGATGGTGTTTTCTGTGGTGGCTTGGACCATTTCAGGGAGCTACACAGTTTTCTCATGTATACAGGATTTACATATGTTATTAAACTTCTGTTTGTTTTTCTTCTGATAATCTGTTGATTTATTTTGTTTTGTTTTAATTAACAGTGGTTTCAGCCAAGAATCCATAAGGATAGATGAATAATTATTTTTCCTCCCCCACATGTGTAACCCCATTTAGAAAAAGAGTCTCATGCTTTTGATTTGATTTGTGACTTTAGGTTTAGAAATCATCCCCCCACACACATTCCTCATAAACCTATCTTTTCCCCTGAATAATCGGCAACCACCAAGGCAGCAGAAGATAATAGCCCAGACCTGTCTAATGGTCACAAAGACTGGACCTCTGGCAGTCTAAAGATTCCTTAAGTTTTGTTTCAGCTCCTGAGCCCTAACATGGAACAATCGCATGGCTACTTTTCTATGAAACCAGAGAGAGGGGGCAGGAGCAGCCTTTAGAGCTGCCCAGTCAGCTCCTGACAAAACCCCGAACCCCTAACCCATGGTGTTTCGTGATTTTGCTCAATATTACCTGTAACCTACAGGCCATCAGTCAGATCTTTAAATCTGCAAGCTTGCTGGCACTCTGTTCTGTACTGGCCAACCTATAACAAACGGTTACCTCCTTTCTACTCTGCAAACTCCTGCTTGTGCATTTCTCTTGCCCAGTGTGCACAGGCGACAGACTCAAATAATGGGGTTCAATAACAATTTCCCAAGAATACTCACTACATATATTTTGATGCATTTCCATCTGATTTTTTTTCCTACTTTATCATAACTAAGACTTTCTATGTAATTTTATGTATTGGTTTTTTATCTGACATTATGCCTAATTATCTTTATGCCCTTTGCAAAGGATTGTAGCAATTTACATTTCCACCACAGGCAAATGAGAGAAATCTTATCACACACTTAAATTTATAGAATACAATGACATTGTTAATTTTTGCTAAATTGATAGAAATATGAGAAATATATTGTTTCTCCTTTTTTCATTTTTTAGAAAATATTTAGCACTCTACTTTAGCTTTAAAAGACCTAGTGGTTTTCTAAACCACTGCCAAAAGGCTCACAGATTCTAACATTTTCATTTTTGAAGGTAGTAATTTGTTTCATTTCTTTCCAGTGGAAGACTGCTTGATTATTTTGATCCTGCAAACAGTACAAGCTGCAGTGGATATGATTCTAAGAGTAAAACTGTTAATGATCAATCCTCATATTATTTCCATTATCCCCTTTTTTAAAGAAAGTTCCAAACCTTCTAGCTGAATATATAGGGTTGCTTCCTGTGATATATGTCTCAATAACAAGTGGAACATAATGAAAGAAGACGGCAATAAAAAGCTAAGTGTCGAGCTGGCCCATGAACTTGCAATGTGCTCATTATTACCCAAAGGGAAGGCTGTGCAGCAGATCAAGGAATCTAAATTCACCACTTAGGAATCTCAGAATATATCAAATGCCCCTACTTAGAGTAAAGAAGAATGCAAAAGTTTGTTTCATAGGCCAAGATCCTGCCTCTTTAGTTTTATCTGGCTTAGGACTACAGCATTTGGAAATAAACAAAAACCAAAAACAGAAGAAAAATGAATGCTAATAGATTAGCAGTTATGTTTTAACTAGCAGATGAAGGGAGATTGCAGATATTATAAGATGTGTTAAAGGGAATATGAGATGACTAAAAGAGGGGAAAATATTATTGCATGGTAAGAGGGAGGAGAATTGATAAGAGTTGGGATAAAACTGAGGTGAAGAAAGGGAGAGAACAATATTTAAAATGCAAGTAAAACACAAAAGGGTGATGGGAACAATGGGGTAAGAAAACACAAGAGTATATACTATCAGGTTTGAAGTAAAATTGAAAAGGTACTGGACCAACAGGAGCTAAACTGCAGAAAAACCACAGCAGGGCCGATAGCAACAACAGCTGCGTGAAGTTTAATAAAGGTAGAGTGGGGATAAGAATATTGTAGAAAAGTGAAAAGTGAATGTGAGACGTCTACAGTAAAGAAAAATGATATTGAGAGGACGGGGGAAGCAAACCAATAAGAGGAAGGAGTAAAGCCCAGGTTGAGAGAGAAGGAAAACAAAGAAAGAAAGAAAACAGTGAAATAAAATTCCTTACTCAACTGGTCAGAGGCGGGGGGGGGGGGAGGTGAAATGGAATAAGACAGCAGGAACGTATTCTATGGGGTTTGAAGTACAAATAAATAGTGAACAAATGGGAGTTCCTTCGGAGAAGTGCAGCAATAACTGGGTAGTTCACCCAACTAGCCACTGTTTATAAAAGGTGGAAAAGAAATAAGACCCTTATTAGAGGGGAAAAAGAATGTGAGGTGACTGAAGAAAGAAAAGCACTCATGCAAGGTTAGATGGAGGAGAAACAGTGAGAGTAACAGAGAGAAACCTGGCGTAGTGTGAGAGAAAATAAAGTTTAAGGCAACAGTAAAAAAGCTCAGGAAGATGGAGAAATGGATTAGGACCAGGGAAGGATGCTGTGTGGGATTTGGAATAACAAGAGTTTGGTAAGAAATATATAATCTGATTTAAAAAAATGAAAAGTAAAAGACCAAGAATAGCGTGTTATTTGGAATACAAGTGAAGTGAAAGAAGAAAAATTAAAATGCAATATGAAAGGGAGAATAAAAAAAACAAAAACAATAAAAACATACACACAAAAATTGAATAAATGGAAAAAAGAAAGAGAAAAAAGAAAAAAACATGCACAGTCTGATGAAGAGCACAGTGAAATTTGTCTCAGCTGTTGGTGTTCGCCTTCTGCCTTCTTTCTGGATCTGTCTCTGGTTTTCTCTCAGCTCCAGGTCTTACTGTCTTACTCTTAAGAAAAAAAAAAGCCTGCCCAGCAGTTTTGCAGATCTTCCTGCAGGTGGACAGGGCCGGGGTTCCATTTTCTCCATTCCTGTGGTTCCGCCAGGATAGGGGGCAATCTGGGTTACAATAACCACAGATGCCCAGTTTCAAGCACAGGCCCTCAGAGCACTGTGCAGCCCGTACTCTCTACTCTGTGCATTTGCACCCAGCCAGTGCTGATAAGCCACCTCGCTTTGGCCCCCTTTGATCAATCCGTGAGGTGCCCCTAGTATGAGCAAATTGTACCCACACTCCTCCCTCTTTGTTGGCCGGCCAGCTGCGTGTGCAAGGCCCCTGCACAGTGCACCTCAGTTCCTCTTTTGAAAAAAGTCTCTTTCGGTGCTGCTGCTGCTCAGAGCCACTGCCTGGTCTTCCACACAGTCCAACCCTCAGGCAAGTCCAGAGTCTATCTGGGTCATGGCCCTTTGTGGTCCACCTCCTCTCCTAGCTCCAGGTGTCACCAGGATCTCCCAAATTCTCTGGCAATGTCCCAGCTAGCGACCTCTGCCCCGGCCAGGGTACACAGTTGGCTGTGTATCATTTGCTTCCTTCCCCCCAACCCCAGCAACCTCATGTATCCAGGTCTCTCCTGGCGCGGGTCTGAGACTTCCCCGCTCTGGGAGGGGAGGGAGCCTGTAGGCTGCTGTCACTGACCCAGCTCTCCTCCAAAGTTCCCGCAGCAGCCACTGTCTCCAGCACCAGGCCTGGGGACCTTCCTGTCTGCCTGTAAAACCTCCTTACTGCCCATTTTGAAGTGTCCTCCGCATTTGGCTTCCAAACTTCATATCAGCTAATATTCTTTTGGCTGTTCACTTTGTTTTTCAGAAAATAAGCTATGTGTCTCATTGGGTGTACGAGCAAGTCGGCTCAGCTCCCACCTACATTGCAGCCATCTTCTCCCCACCAGATTATTTTATTCTTTTGTAGTTGCTCTGCTGTCTATCTCAGTAAAACATTCTAAGTTCATAAAAAATAAGATAACATCAAAACTGATGAGTGGCAGTTAGTAGAGAGCAGAAATGACTAGAGAGGAGAGAGAATAACTATGGATTAAGAACTTTGTTATACAGTTTTAAGGTAAATAATTGTTGACAAATATTTAATATGATATCACTCTAGGAAGCATTTTCTGTTATGTTTAAACATTTAACACTAATAAACTATAAAAATTAATATTTTAGTGGCCTTTATATATTCATAATCTAATACTATGCAATAGTGTATTTCTAAATACTTTAAAAAACATATACACACATTTCTGTAGCAAATTTTCTAATATATGAAGATATGTATTATTTTACAACATAGATTTGTTAAACAAATAATTTGACTTCCATAGCTGAAAGCCGTTTTAAAGAAAGGGTTTACTGAGCTTTAAAGGACCAGGTCCTGGGGCATGAAGTCTAAACCACCAGAAACGGTGCTAGTAGAAAAGGCAACACGCCCACTCTCTTGAAACTGATTGATGAGTGCTTTTATATACTATGTTTTGGGGAAGAAAAATGTAGTAAATGGTTTTGAAAGAATTTATATTGGCTACAGATAAGGGAGTGCGATAAGGTGAAGTACGGGCAGTTCTACGATTGGAGCACAGTCTGTAAGGCAGAAATATTCACTACTTTGATAGTCACAGGCAATAGTCCTGAAAGTTCATGCATATGCAGACGAGGTGTAGACACCCCTAGACATTGATTCAAACTTCCAATAGACATTCGGGAATGTGAATAGTCTTTTGTTAGCTGGCCCCAAACTTTTAACTGGATCTCTTTCACTCTCCTGCTCATTGTAATTGAATTTAGTCCATCTCAGAATTTTTTTCTTTTTACTTTTTAAAAAAAATGAAGTTAGCAAAGTTAAGGTGAAGTTTATTTGGGAACTAATACTATGTTAATACCAACTTATCTAATCAGCTAAGGTCTAACAGTAAGCAATAATTCTACTATTTTGCTAGTAAATTATGTTTTTATTTATTTTGAAATTATTTAAAAATTTTACATTTCCCATTATTTTCACTGGCTTTTGAGAACAAGGCATTGTCTTGTTACCCTATATAAGTTTCCTGTAACCACCTTAGTATTCCCTGAGTATTCCTTCTATTCCTCAGGATACTTGAAATATGGAGCACAAAATTTGCCAGTTAAATATATCTTATACAATTCAGTACTTATTTCCTTTGTAGTTTCTTAATTAATTGACTTCATTGGGAGGGTCTCAATACAGTACTTATTTCTTCTTCCTCTTCCTCTTGCTCGTCCTCTTTTTCTTCATCTCATTTCTTGTAGGTCTCTATCTTTTAAGGATATATTGTTGATTGCATTTTATTATTGCTTAGGCAACATATAAACATTAAAGCTATTATATGTTCATTATATGTTTTCACTCTTTGAAACTTAGTGTTTTTCAGTACTTATTACTTTTCCAGTACCTTTACTAATTTTAGTTCAGTCACTGCTGAGGTTGTTGTGGTGGTGGGGCAGTTCTTTTTGCTTGGGTAGGTTTAGTTGTCTGGTAATACTGCTTTTTTAACCAACACATGTACAATAGCATACCAGACATGGTGGGAGTTATGATTACCAGTAAGCCCACTAGAGGGGAGAACCCACCAACAAAGAAGCCACCAACAGGTAAAGACCAAAAAGAACAAGAGAGCCCATGCAAATGGAAGAAATGGCAACCCCAGAGCATCCAGACAAGGAGATCAAAGAGGACGCACCACTGAGTCCCACCAAACTCCTGCCACAGAAGTTAACCCCATGAAGACAACTGGCAAAGTAGAGCATCTGGAATTGCAGAAACAAACATAAAGAGTCACCTAAAATGGGGAGACAAAGAAAGAGCCCACAATTTAAAATAATGGAAGAATCCACAATAAAAGAGTTAAATGAAATGGAGGCAAGCAAACTATCAGACATAGAATTCAAAGGAATGATTATAAGAATGCTCAAGGAATTCAGCGACAACTGCAAGGAACTGAGTAGGAACTACAACCGTATGAAAAAAGAAATAGAAACTATAAACAAGAACCAGGAAGAAGTGAAGAATATATCTAAAAAAAAGAAATACACTTGAAGGAATTACAAGTAGTTTAGATGAATCAGAGGACCAAATCACTGAGCTGGAAGACAAGGTAAAAAGCAATACCCAGGTAGAGCAGATGCACAAAAAAGACTAAAAAAAATATGAAGATACCTTAAGGGAACTGCAGGACAACATGAAACACAGCAACATTCAAATCATAGGAATACCAGAAGGAGAAGAAAAGTACAAGGGATGGAAAGCCTGTTTGAAAAAAATGACTATAGAAAACTTCCCTAACCTGAAGAGGAGAAGAATCATGCAAATTCAGGAAGCACAGAGGGTCCCAATCAAGAGGAACCCAAAAAGGCCCACTTCAAGACACATCATAATTAAAATGCCAAATTTTAAAGACAAAGAGAGGATCTTAAAGGGAGCAAAAGAGAAACAGGAAGTAACATACAAGGGAGTTCCCATAAGCCTAGCAGCTGATTTCTCCAAAGAAATCTTACAGGCAAGAAGGGGCTAGAAAGAAGTATTCAAAGTCATGAAAGGCAAGGACCTACATTCAAGATTGCTCTATCTGGCAAAGCTATCATTTAGAATGGAAGGGCAGATAAAGTGCTTCCCAGATTAAGGCAAAATTAAAGGAGTTCATCATCACCAAGTGTTATTACATGAAATGTTAAAGGGACTTATCTAAGAAAAAGAAGATGATCAAAAATATTAACAGTAAAATGACAACAAACTCACAACTATCAACAACTGAACTTAAAAAAATAAAAACAAAAAGAAACTAAGTAAAAAACTAGAGCAGGAACACAATCACAGAAGTGGAGATCACATGGAGGGTACAGGGAATAAGAAGCATAAATGGTAGGTACAAAATAGTCAGAGGAATGTTATGATAGTATAGGCAGTGGAGAAGCCAAAGAACTTATATGTACCACCCATGCACATGAACTAAGGTGGGGAGTGCTGCTGTGAGGGGGGTGCGGGACAGAGGGGAATAAAGTAGAGAAAAAAATGGGACAACTATAATAGTATAATCAACTATACACACACACACACACACACACACACACATATTTTTAAAACCCTATGGGACACAGTGAAGGCCATCCTGAGAGCGAAGTTCATAGCAATACAGGCCTACCTAAAAAAGATAGAAACATTTCAAATAAACAACCTAACCCTACATCTACAAAAACTGAAGAAACAACAACAAACAAAGACCAGAGTGAGTAAAAGAAAGGAAATAACCAAGAGCAGAGCAGAATTAAACGACATAGAGACTAAAAAAAAAACAATTCAAAGGATTGATAAATCCAGGAGCTGGATCTTTGAAAAGATAAACAAAATTGACATGCCTTTAACCAGGCTTAACAAGAAAAAAAGAGAAAGGACCCAAATAAATGAAATCAGAAATGAAAGAGGAGAGATTACAACTGGCACCACAAAAATATAAAGGATTATAAGAAATTACTATGAAGAGCTATATGCCAAGAAATTAGAAAACCTGGGTGAGATGGACAAATTTCTAGAAAAATATAATCTTCCAAAACTGAATCAAGAGGAAGCAGAAAGACTCAGCAGACCATAAGCAGCTAGTGGAGTTGAAGCACTAATCAGAAAACCCCCAAAACACAAAAGCCTTGGACCGCACGGTTTCATAGGAGAAGTTTACAGAACATTTAAGGAAGAGCTAACCCCTATCCTTCCCAGACTATTCCAAAAAATCCAATAAGAGTGAAGTATCCCAAATTTTATGTGGCCAGCATCATCTTAATCCCAAACCAGATAAAGAAACAACAAAGAAAGAAAACTACAAGCCAATATCACTGATGAACATAGATGCTAAAATCCTCAACAAAAATATTGGCAAACTGCATCCAGCAACGCTTTACTCTTGGTTTAGGTTAATCTTAATCATTTCCTGATTTCTAAATTCATCATTCTAGAAAAGCCTTTATTGAAGATTACATAATATTTTTAAAATGAAACCAACACAAACAAAACTGAATGAAAAGTCTAGAGATACTTTGAAACCTTCAGCAGAAGCCTATATTTCTAGCACAACAACATTCGTAAAGAGGCTTCTAAGTTCTTTCTTCCCTTTCTTCTCCCATATTTCCTAATTCTCAGTTTCTCATTCCTGCAGTGCTCAGAGAGAGAGAAGAAAGGAGGAAAGACTTTTCTTTTTCTTCTGAGTTTTCCTGCTTGTGTCTATTGCTCCTGAGGTAAGAGCACCGAAGAGTCCGAACAGAAATTCTCACTTTACTTAAAGCCCACTCTTCAGTCCGTTGTTCCTAAACTCATTATTTAACCCATATTTGATTGTATACCTCTGTTATCGTCTATAAACAAGTAGAAACAGAATCTTAAAGTTGTAAATAAAAATTATTTTCTACTATTTTTGCTTAATATAAACTTTTTCTAGATAAACGTGGGTGGACAAGTTGAAAATATACATAAGTTCATGGTTTATATTTATATTTTTATAAGCCCCTTATTTATGATCTATACTATAAAGTTCAGAGGGTCTAGTAGCTTCTATTTCAGTAAGCCCGCCCCAGGAAGACGCTGCACCTTAACTTTCTCAACTACATGCCCTTCACAGCCAGCTCGGGGCGAAGCTGCTGGCCAGAGACTGAAGAGAGCATGAAGCTTCTTCCTTTTGACTGTGTGCCAAACAAGTCACCTGCTTTTCATATCCAAGGGCAATCACTTAATGTGGGCAACATTGGTGTTATTTTATAGAATCTGGCAGTATCTTAGGTCATCTTGAGAATTTGGAAATTGTCATGGAGACCACTGACTAAATTAGAGGTAAAAAATCTAATACTTCATAAATTCAAAATCACTTTCTTCTGGGTACCAACCATATCAGAATACAAATTCTGATATTTGGTGTTTTGGGGGGGCAGATTTATTAAAACTAAAAATTATTGATTTTATATTTCTCATAAGGTTGGTCTAGCCAATAAAAAAAAGAGGTACAAAATGACAGCATGAAAGAATCACTTTGGAAATTTCTTTCGTTTAGCAAGATGTATGATTGGGTAATATCCAATTGCCAATATTCAATTGTTTTTAACAAATAAAAACAACATTTTTATATTATTCAACCTAAAATATTAGTAGATATTGCCCTTAAAGAGAGTATTATTAATACCAATCACAGAGGCAGGAAACCATTATATAATAGCAATACTATGTGCTATATCATTATCACTAGCAATTATTGATAATTATTGTATATTTAGAACTTAATAAAAATTTTAAAAGTTTTCATAAAAAAGAGAAACAAGTGTTACTAATTATTCAAAGTTTAAATGTCATCAAAAAGTTGATATTTGATACAGATCATGTTTCATAGAAATGTACACTTGAAAACCTATGTGATCTTTTTGACCAATGTCACCTCAACAAATGTAATTTTTTTAAACAGGGAAAAAAAGAAGCCATCTCTTTACTGATTCCCTGGGCCTTGGTGTTGGCCCATGCACTCCGGCTTTGCCCCAACAGGTGCTGGGTTTTCTTCTGTACCTGACCTTTTATTGCTCTTATTGCTGTATTACAAATGCACAGGTAACTGTAAGCCCTCTGAGGACATGCCTCGGCCTGTCATGCCTAGCACTTTTTTAAGGGGCAATAGGGGTTTAATTATTTTCTAAGAACTGATAAATTGATAGAAACTAGAAAAATAATTTTGCTGTCCTGGGTTACTTTTATGTTATTGTTATGAAGAGAATTGACTCAGTTTAGAATAAAAAGAATTCAGTTGACAGAATGCAGTGTAGGTTTCAGCTAATACCATTGTTATAATATGGATCACTATAGCATCTGAGATTCAATAAAATATAGCAAAGAAAGTGAAAAAACTTTAATATGATAAAAATGAAACCCTCACATTCTTTTAGTGGCCAGGAGGCACAGTCTTTATTGATGTCGTTTCAGGACAATCCTTACGTCTTTTAGGCTCTCGGAATCAGACCCTTTGCACTAAGGCAATGGCACTTTGCCCCTGCAAATGTGGAGAACTTACACATTTCAAAGGAATAAGCCAATTTTTTAAGTGTGTTATTTCTATAGCATCTTTTTGTTTAAAGGATCTTTTCTATTAGGCTATAACATCAGCATTGTCATGTCTATTAAATATCTTAAACCAACCCAGTAACAAGACTAAGCCGAAGAATTCGAATGATAATTTCCTTAAGATAAAGTCCCCAGTATATGTAACTTCCAGTTTACCCTGGTACAAATAGCATGGATCGCTTTTTCTTAAGAGCACGACAGAATGCCTCCTAGCTCCAAATATAAAAAGGAACATTTAAGTGAAAAATCAAAAGAGCAAAATCTCCAAAAGTATCATCACTGTACTATTATTTCTAGTTTTTATTGGATTCATGGAAAGCCCTGCTGTGTTTTGTAAAGAGAGCCATAAATCCAGTGTTGTTCTCTGTAGAATGAGATACGGGACCATATGCTCTCAAATTATTAGTTCAGAAGTTTCTTAATTTTGCATTTCTACAGATCTGGTAGATATCACAAAGATAAAAATATATGAATTCTTGACTAAATGTTTTAGTTTTCAAATGTGTGGTACCGTGCAATTAGCTCAAATATAAGAGAAAATAGAATAAAAGTGAAGATTTAGATGCAACAGCTTTTGATAATGTATGGTTGTTTCCTGGGACAACTGACATTTTCCTAAAGGGAAACAATTATCGTATTGGTTTCAAGAATTCTGGGTTAGAGTCTCCATTCTCACACTCACTAGTTATGTGAATTCAGGCAAGACAAAGAAATTACTAAAGCCTGCTTCACAGATGAAAAAGAAACTGAGACTCATTGAAATTAAGGGACTTAATCACTATCTTCTTAATTCACAGATTTAAATAATTATGTCACTGTAGTGGTATCTATAATATTAATGGAAATATTGTTGTTTTCTGTTGTTATTTGTTTTTGTTGTTATATTATTAATATAAGTAATGTTACCTATAAATATTATTGTAAACCTAAGGTATTAATAATATACCTAGGTGTATCTAACTACACCTCTACTTGTCTAAGGTCAAAGGAACTGACCTCTTTGATCAGAGAATCAGAAAGAAGAAAAATTCTTAGTCCTGGCTTTTAATAAATTTTTATATGATTACTACATTATTGTAGCTTTATGCCAATGCATGATGATGCATTGTGTGATGATACACAAGGCCATACTGCAAGGCCCCAGGAGATGATATGAGAGACCTGCAACCCCACCTCATTAAGAAGAATTATAAAGAGTAGACATCAACTCCAAATAAATGCTGTGAGCTCTCTAGGAAGCTATTTCTATTCAGAAGAGTTTTGAGAAAAATAACAAGTACAGATTTTACTATTATATCAAAATGTTTCAGTAAAGTTCATTAAGGTGTGAACACAATATTTTACTAGAAATAATTTATAAACATCTTCTTTGAACGCAAATATTTCCTCTCCTGGGACTCTTGCACCTTTTTATCTTTCTCCTAGTATATGAGCTACCTGTAAACAACATCAGGAAAATCTAGTTTAAAAGTTTTCCCTCCTAGGTAGACTGAAGAGAGGAGATCAGCAGCGGTGCAAATCTCCTGAGCTAACTTCCCCACACTACTCCTTCGGTGTGACACTTAAATTTTATTATAATACCCCCCCCAAATATTATATTTACTGCAGTTGTAACGGGGTACAGAGCATGAGTTCCCCGAAGGGGGAGGAGCCCTACCATCACCCCCAAATAATGCAGGGGGCCGGGGTGTACCCACAGAGCAGAAAGTACAGCATTTAAGACACATTGCATAATAAAGGCAGGTTAACAGCCCATGCCTTCCTGAAAAGGAGACCTCAGAAGCTGCAGAATTGTGTACATGACTGTGAGAACATGCAGTGACTTGTGACATAGCCAGGGTTGAAGCTCATACAGCGCCTATGTGAGCTACAGGCGGGCAGGTCTCCTCTCTGATGCCTGTGTGTGGCTGGGAACTCTTGCCCTGACTAAAGATGACAGCCAAAAGAGGGTCAAAGACACTGGGGAGCTGACAAAAATGGCAGACACTAACACACCATAGGAAGAGCCAGCTGTTACAACGTGCAGGAAGTTCTGAGACGAGCATTTAAAATTGGAGCAGGAGGTCTGAGGGCCAGTCAGCCCAAGGTCTGCGGGAAAGGCTGCCACAACGTGGAGGTCTGCCTGGAAGTCTGCCTGTGGAAGATGGTGGTAGAGCTGGCAGTGGTGCAGGAACCTGCCTGGCCAACCACAGAGAGACATGAGAGATACTTGGAGCTTAACTGTGACCAGGAATGCTGTGCGGCAGACTTCTGTTTTTCTGAAATACTGTATCTCTGAGTGGTATATTCTGAAACTGGCCTGGTTTGGCAAAAAGAGGCATGACTATACATTTTTGGGTGTTTTTAAAGGAAGAGGGACTTAGGGGCAGAAATCTGCCATTATTCTAAATCTGTATAATCTTTAAATAAACAACCCCTTTCCCTTTTCACCAAACTCTTGCCATGGGAGTCATGCTTCTTGGAGGTGGGCAATTGAGCCCCACAGCTGTTCTAGAACACAATTGGCTGGTTCTGTAACAGAAATTCCAATGCACACAGAGAAAGGCAAAGATGAAAAATATCTTACTGATATGGGAGAAATATATTTTGGTGGTAGCATCACACAGAGTTCCTCATCAGCAGTGAACATCTGCTTGCTTTCATTATGATTGTCTTTTACAATTTCAAATGGCCATTTGACAGCAATGCCATAGACCAGAAATACAAGTGTTCAAGAAAAATTCCACAGTGCTTTCTATAAAGGTATACTCAATCAACTACATAAATTTTTAAAATACTGATAGGATAACAATTTTTAAAATGTTACATAAAAATCAAAGAATAATATTAGGAAACAAATTTAAATGTATACCAGATACATGATTTCTTATAATCAACTTTATTGCCCAATATTTTGATGGTTTAATGAGAAGTAAGGGAATAAAATAAACTACAAGGATATGTAAAAAATATCTAAGTTTATTCTATTCACAAAAGGTAAAACTAATGAATACAAGAGAGAATTTCACAGTGTATTTGCCAAAAGGATTACCAAAGTTATATCTGCTACTCCTGAAGCAAAATTGAGTTTAACTTAAGGTGCTTACTTGATAACCCTGTCTTTTAAAATCTGGAACAATTTTTTGAAAGCAGTTACTTAGATTTTCTTGTCAGTTTGAAAAGATTTGTTTAAATACTTTATTGCAGAATAGCCTGGCATTCCTATAGAAGATTAAACAGTGCAAATTATTCTTTTCTTTTTCTGATTCTAGCAAAGCATGTTAAATCCTAATCTTCCTATATTCTCCCTATCTGCACTTCGCTTTAGGCTCCATCCACAATAGTCATTAGTCACCCAAGAGCTGCCATGTGTTCCCATCTCTGTGCCTTGTTTCATGTGACTTCTTGTCTGGACTGCTTCCTTCACCCATTTATGACTGCTGAAATCCTATTCTCTCCTCCAATGCCATTTCAAGAATCCCATTGACAGTCATCCTTCCTAGATTTCTTCCCTCCCCAAACTTTACCTGACATGATTGCTGTCTCCTTGGAACCCCCATATTACTTCAAATTTTTCTAAGGTACTTATATTCATGTTGTATCATGGCGAATTATTCATTTTTCTTAGATCTGTTTCTCACTAAATTCATTATGGATTCACTCTTGTACTCAACATGTACATTTAATGAGTATCTTGTATGTACAGATGATGTACCATTCATAAGGCTGAATATGGCATTATCCCAACCCCATGAAATTTACCCTGAAAACATGGCCCACTCATTTTCTCTACCCTTCATTCTTTGCACAGTATTGTGCATATTTTAGTCATATAACAATTATTTGTATAATTGAATTAAGTCATTATAATTAAAATGTCAATAATATATAAAAATAAAAAATGTGTTGGTAATTTCGTATGCTATGTAAAACCATTAATCCTGATGTGAAGTCAATGCTTCTCTGAAAAAAAATTGACACAGTAAAAGTAATTACTTCTTTCCTTAACTTGAAGGATCCTAACTAATATAGAGAAAAATTGAATGTCATGCAGGTTAGTATTAAAAAATAATTTTACAAGACTGTCCTATCCTACAGGCAAGATCAAACTTAATTAACATCATTAGAGTTGTTAATTTTATGAAGTACCCTCTGGGTCACATTATATGCTGTTGTATAATGCAGAAGAGTGATAAACTAAATTCAAGTCTAATCATAGAAGCCCCAGCAATTAACATTGTTTTCAAATAATTTACAGACTTATGTACTGCATAAGTTATTTTTCCATGCATAAATATACAGCATTGAAGTTTTAATAAAGATAAAATATCTGGTAAAATTAAAGGATAATTTCAGTCTTTCATGAGTGTATCCTCCGTTCATAATTTGCATATGTTCACAAACAAGAGATTTATTCCAAAAAGTCCCCTAAAAAATGGCTTCTGTTTCATTTTGGGTTATCTAGTTTGTACAGGCCAAAGAAATTATGAATACCAATAGATAAGCACTTCCAAAAAATGACTTCACAAATGTGATGAGAGAAAATTTTGCACGTATACGAGGCCACATTCTTCAGACTAAACAGGAAGATAAAAATAACACAAACTCTCATACTACTTGAGGAAGGTGGTATTTACTTAATCAAAAAATAGGCCATGTGTTAAAAAACATGCATATTTCACAATCAACCTACTGAGAAATTTTTTATAAAGATCTTTCTACCCTATAATTTGAATGTACTCAATCAAATCTTGGGATCTTTTGCTCAAGCTGTCACTATGTTTATATCAGATTATAATATCAATCTACTCAGTCACTAAGGATGAAGTATTTTCCTAAGCGCAACTGCCACTTTGTTACGGATGAAGTGATAGCCAGAACCCACTGTTTTAAACTAATATATGCAAACAAATGGGAAGATTGTGAAGTGACTGCACTTATTTACTGAAAAGTTTTTTGTGTTTCTTTTTTTTTCCTGGACTGATAATGGTTTCTTTCTAAAACTTTAAGTGAAAATTTAGAGAGCATTTTTTAAACTGAATAAATTCTGTCACTCATTAAACAGAAGCGAAGAATGGTTAGAAGAGTTCTATTTTTCCTATTTTTTGTGAAAATGTCCTATGGAAAGGTACCTAGGAGTTTCTGGTTGACAACGGATTTGTGTGTGTATGTAAATACACACACTATGGGTATGGTACATGGCAACTTAAAGATATTTTCCTGTTACTGAATAGTTTCCATGTTACATGATTTTGCCCTAAAATGGTTCTTCTGATAGTGTTATCTACCTTGGTGTAAATTTTTAATTAGGATCAGTACATTTTTCTGTGATGATCCAGAGAGTAAATATTTTAGGATTTGCAGGCCACTTTTGGTCTCTGTTAAATATTTTTTCTTCATTTTCTTGAAACACATTTCAAAATCAGGGAAAACTCCTTGGAGAGTACAAGAATAAAACTGGTATTAGCAAGAGTAGGGGTCATGCAGAAAAAGGGAGGAGTGTGGCTGGGCAGAAAGGTGGAGGGTGCAACTCCTACAGGACAGGTCCTGCAAAGCAAATGTTTAGTGGCTCTAAAAACTTTGTGGAAAATGAGGACAGAGGGTATCCTAGAAGACAAAGAAAGGAATATTTGAAAGGAGAGAGTAAACAATAGTAATTCGGTTTAGAAGAGTGGAAAAGTATCCATTATATTTAACAACAAAGATGTATTTCATGTTCTTGGTCAAAATAATTTCCATAACTGGGTGGACACAAAAGTCAGAGGATAGCAAGTGAGAGTATTTGGGGGCAAGGAATGCAGAATGAGTTATACCCTTTTTGTGATGCAAGAGACTTAAGGATGTTTGAATTCTTTTCGGAAGAACTAGGGAGAAATTGAAGAAGCAGGAGAGGAAATGATTCAATATACTCTCTGAGGAAGGGAGAAAAGGGATCTAGAGCAAAACTAGGAAGAGTATTTTCTGGGATTCCTAGGTATACTTCATTATATCACAACGGAGAAAATTTATAAATAAGCACAGATTTAACCAAAAAAAGTTGAAGGACTTCCCACTTGTGACTTTTATGATTATTGGAAATTAGGAATTACATTTATATTCTCAGGAGAAAAGGAATTAAGGCTAGGGGTTTCAAAAGCATTGGAAAGGATATCAGTTAGAAGAAATGAAAAAGAAGTCTAGCTGATGAAAGTGCAGAGAACTTCCATCCGAATTTAATTCCTCAGCTGTTGGGTATTTATGATGTAAGAGACCATGGATATGATAATTGTCTTAGTCCTGGCCTCCTTTCACGCTTGCAGGAATCCTGTCTTCCTTTTGTCACACGGAACAACAACAAGGCAAACTACAAGGGTGGGATTTGTTCTTCTAATCCCGGGGTCCTCGAGGAATTTCACTCTGCCTTCCTCGTTCCAAATCCTTAGGCTCTACATTTACATCGTATTCTTCAAGCCTAGACTCCCAGGCTCTTGGTACAGACCAGGAATTAACTCAAGAGTTTATTATTCTCCATGGAACTTGTTTCTTGTGTCTTCTCATTGCTCCATGCTTACTGTGTTCTATGTCTCTGCGCGTGAGTGTGTGTGTGCGTGTGCACATGTACACACACACCTCCTTGTTTAGGCTCAAAATTCTCCACTTAGATAATAATAGATATGAAGCACTATTCTTATAGTCAGGTCTGTGCTAAATGTCTCCTGGAGGAATCCTTGACAGTTCTAAGGATGTTAAATATCCCCCGATGTACCTTATAAGCAGAATCCACATACTTCCACTTACTCACTGGTGGCTGACGAGTGCAATCTCTAATCACCCAACCAAACTCTGGAGAAGAATTACAGATTATTGCATTTTCTTTATAGTGCCTGCATCTGACAAAGATCTAATAAAATCAGTCAAAGATGTATGAGTGAATTTTCTTTCTGAGAATAAAAATCTGGAGCGTGATTTCTGTTCATAAGTGCTGTTATAAAGCTACACAGGATGTAAAAATTTCTAGAACAGAGTTATCTGAAAGAAATTAATTTATAGGATAATCATATTTCCTCTACCTCGAGGAGAAGATAGGTCAAGGGAAAGGTCAAAATATAATATACAGATGATATATTGAGAACTGTACACTTGAATCCTATATAATTTTATTAACCAATGTCACCCCAATAAATTCAATGAAGATAAATTTAAAACTAAATAAGTAAATAAATTTTAAAAATCCAAACTGTTTTGAGAAAGCAATGCGGCATATTGGATATGAATGTGGTGCCTGTGGCACCGCCCTGACTGATTCTACTACTCAAGCAAATTAACCCCTTTGAGCCTCAGGTCCTTGCTCTGTAAAATGGTTATATTAATAATACCTAGGGCTGTTGCAAGGACTAAATGCAAGAGTCTATGAACAGCAGCCTGAGAGCAGGTTACACTGGCAGGAGGTTTATTTTATCATGTTGCCCTGGTACTTGGTGATAAATAGGAGACTGGTTTTCACTTAATTTTATAATTGCTTTTAAGTTTTCCCCAGACAAATCCCACCCTTGTTGTTCGCCTCCCAGAGCAGACCACTCCCATGCCCTGGGCTTAGAGGCCTTTGCTTAGAGAGAGTTTGTTACAGATTGTGTTAATTACCTCCATTTCCTTACCCCAAAAGATTTGCCAGGGGCATTAACTAGATTCAATGTCTACTGCCTACAGATGATTCTTGCTATATTTTAATGAAATATGTATCAAGTTTTAAAGTTACATTCATAGAAAAATTAAAAGAATAATGTTAATGACATCATATTTTAAAATATAAATTTCTGAAAAGTACCTATATTTTATATTGTGAATTTGCTTTACTCAATATTAAGTCAGAAAAATGTGCTACTATGAAAAGGAATTCATTGTGCGTATATCCTAAAGCAGGAGTCCCTAACCTTCCGACCCTGGACCAGTACCTGTCCAGGCCTGTTAGGAAGTGGGTCGCACAGCAGGAGGTGAGCCTGAAGGTGAAGTGCTTGAATCATCCTGAAACCATCCCCCACCCCGCCCCGACCCAGATCTGTGGAAAAACTGTCTGCCACAAAACCGGTCTCTGATATCAAAAGTTTGGGGACTGCTACCCTACAGTACAAATATACCCTAATTCCTTAAAGGCTCAGTTAGTTCACTGATATGGATGAAGTTCAATGATATCTAGGGACAATTAGAAAGCTCTTTACATTTTACAAAAGTACAAACTTCTGGACATTTCTTCCATCTCCACATGTATTTTTGCATCCAGGCATTTCCCACCTTCTCAGGCACATAGCTACCCAAGCCAAATAGTTGAGCCCACGCACAAGCGTGCGTCTCACTTTACTTTTTCAGCAAAGGAAAGGTCGGCATCCCCTTCTGGCTATGAAATCATCACTCAAGATCAACTGAGTCCTTAGCCTTTGTCCCCAATATAGGCTTCTGCTTTCAGGAAAACACATTTAAACCAAACCTCCCAGAAAGGAAATCAATCAATCAAATTCTCCTTCTCTCCCTCTCTTTTTCCTTCCCTCCTTCCTCTCTCCCTCAGTCTCTCCCTCTTCCTCTCTCACTTCACTCATATACATGGGCACACACAGAGGCATATCTGTGAAAGCAATTTGCTTTTCTTCTGTGAAAAAAGAAAATTTCTTTAGCAAGCAACCATGTTTAACCTGAAACATTAGAATATTTCTCTGAGTAACTTGGAATAGCTCTGCTTTGCTTTTCATTTTTTAAACATGCTTTCTTGACATATTTATTGTTTTAGAAATCTGTAACTGGCAAAACATAAATCCACTATTTTTATTTTCCAACTGCCACACGCCAAGCTGTCTCTAGAGTCCCTCACAGAACAGAAACCAGCAAGACTCTTTCTAGTTGCATTCTTGTTTACCGGGGAGAATGGCGATAACAGCTGAAATGAATAGCCACAGCTTAGGAAAATGTCTGTTTCTTAATCATTACTGGGCTACAATCGGGAAAAGCCCAGGGATAAAACATAAACCAGTTTCCAAAAAATGATGGCTCACTGTTCATTTAAATTTTTAGAATCAGCTATGATGAATTTTAAGTGTTTTTTTTTTGGTTTGCTTTTGTTTGTATTTAGTTACAGAAGTAAATTCACCTGAATTTAGGCTGTTCTCAGGCTACCAGTGAGATGACTCTGAAGTTTAATTTATTCTTTCAACAATTAGCATTCCCTTTAGTAAAAGAAAATATTTGAAAGTCACAACTTGAAAAAATGTGTTCCTTACAAGAGTTATTGAATGGATAGGAGTGTAATGTTGAAGTACACATTGAGGTGAAAATTAGGAAGGAAGAAATTATGTAATTTTCCATAGTTGGTAACCTATGCCTATACTATAGATGTTATCGACCAGGCTGGAGCTCGTCCACATGAAGCTTTGATGAATGAGCCAACAATTAATGCTGGAAGGAGCAGGTCTGTATTTACAACAATCCAACCTTGAGGGGGCTTAGAGCACTTCAGCTCAGAGGCCTCCTTTCCCACGAGACCCAGCACTTCATGTGCTTCCCATCAGGCTACTGGCCAAAAACACCCCCAAAAGTTTTCCATGCTTTTATCTGTGCAGGATCTGCAATATATCACCATCAGCCTCCCTATAATAATCCAAAAAAGCATGTACCACGTTACCCAGGAAGGTGGTGAAACTCAGGAAAGACACAGGTCTTAAAGTCCAGGTGAAGTCCAGGGGTAGCAGGATACGATCTCGCAAGGGAGTCCGCTGTTCCAGAGGCAGCCAGGGCGAGCACCATCACAGGGGCAGCGTCTCCTTCCTCATTAGTCCAGGCCACATGGCCTCCTTCCTCACTATAAACTACACAGCTCACTGCTTACTTCTCTCTTTCAAACCACAAGGTAAAAATCCCTTACTATAGACAGACTTCCCCTTCTCTCACTATCACTCCCTGTATAGACAAGAGAGCCCCCCTCCTTCCCAAGCCGCATGGCCAAGAGACAGAATGGCTGCCGCCGTTGAGTTTGAATCCTCCCCCTGCATCTCCTCCATAAGCCCATTTCCATCTCTTCCCACAATGGGTTACACCTGCCAGTCCGCCTGATCTTCTGCCTTTCTCCAGCTGCCTTTATGAGTCTGGGCAGGCTGGGCTGCGTCACACAGAGCACACCGCCTCCACGCTCCTGTGCAGGCGCAGCAAACCCTGCCTACATCACAGGTTAAAGTCTCGGCCATCTCCTTTGCCCCAAGTGTGGCAGGCTCAGTTGTTTAGCATAACTATGAAGCTAGCCAAATTGCCAAAGATATGCAAAATAACTCTCAATGGCTGGTCTCCGCTTCTCCAGTCTGCCAAGCCAGGTTAGTGGGGGGTTTTCCTAGATCCTCGGGCACCCCGAGTTCTGACCCCCACTCTACCCTCGTTACATAGAGGGTCATTTAACCATTTAATTTCTCTATCGACCTTAGGCATCTGGAATGTTCCTGCACTTACCGCCTAGGACAAGAATATTATGAAGTGAAGTAAGTTATTTTTTAAAGTATTTCCACAGTTAAAGATAGTAATACTAGAATACTAATCCTACATAGTCTCTGGTTAACCTCCCATCCTGTCTGTCCTAACGCCTATGGGCTGCTGAATGGCAGCTAGAAGCGGGAAAAACAACCAAGGCAAGTGTCGTAATAACAACACAAGCCATTTCACAGAAGCCATTGCCTTCTAGCCTCGATTTTTAAGTGACGGCTCCAGTTATGCAATATCCAAAACACTCATGAACCCACAATTCAATACGATCTCCTTTATTTATAAGGTATTCTCTTTTATTTCTACACCAAAATTTTAATGATTTATAGCCCGTGAGACCTGTTTTTGCCCACAGTCCTCCCAAATTTCCCCCGTAACCATCCTCTGGTGTAGGAGCCAGCAGAAATTATTGTTACTCCATACCTAATTATAATTAACACTATTTTTTTGGTAACATGGATCATTAGGACATTACTAATGTGATAAGAAGATCCCATAACTTTTCAAAATAATGTAAGTGCTTCCCCAGATCAATTTTAGGCATATAATTTATTTAATACGATTCGTCTCCCACTAGCTCTTGACTTTCTTTATTCTTATAGTGGTAAGAATATAAGCACTACACAATCTATTCAATCAACAAACGCTTATTGAGTACCTACTATGTATCGGGCACTGTTTTAGGTTCTTTGGACAATGCATTGATTAAGAGAGTAAAAATATATACCATACTTTGAGGAGCTTACATTCTTTTGGGGCAGAGAGATAATAAATATCCAAAATAATACATGAGATAATTATATATAATATTATAGAAGTGATAAATGCTGTGGAAGTGAGTTAAAAAGCAGAGATTGATAAGGGGGAGAAGGACCGGCTAGGGCTAAGCAGAGAGTTCTTGCTCTTTTACCTAAGGTGGTCAGAGTAGGCTTCATTGAGAAAATGGCATTGGAGTAAAGTATCTCCTGTATTCGACTTTAATCTCTGCTGTTGCTCACAATATTACACCATGACTCACTAAATAAACATATACAGGGCAGGGCAAAAGTAGGTTTACAGTTGTTCATAAGGAAAAAGACATGCAGGTTATGAGTAATACAATTGCTTTATTAACTCAAAAGAATATCACAATGGCACAATAAAACTACTTTTGCCCACCCCTGTATATCCTAATTTACAAAACTAATGCATTTTCCTTTTTTAATATAACAGATTTACTCTGACTTCGCTTGCCACAAAAGCAGATCATTTTAGCATATAAGGTCTACCTCTACAATGGGAATTAATCATATACAGGATTATCTCTAAAACCTATCCTTAAAATGCAGCGCATTTCACTACCACATTATGTGTGAAACAGAATGCTAACACTTTCTTCGGTGCTCCCTTGCATCAGCGTCAAGGGCTTTAAGAGAGACCAGTGTCCTACACACCAGTGATTCTCAAACTTTACCCTACATCATCATCACCTGGAGGACTTACCTATGAAAACGCAGGTGTCTGGGCATCTATTGCAGAGTTTCTGATCCAATAGTTCTGGGGTGGAACCTGAGAATCTCCAGCTCCCACAATTTTCCAGATGATGCTGATCAGAACGCATTGAGAACCACTGCTTTGCCTCAATTTCAGTAAAGTTATAATAATTTTACAGCTCAGTTATAGAATGCTAAATGAAACTGATATTCCCACTCCTAATTTTATTCAATTAAATGAAAGGATATTATGTAAAATTTGTACATTTAATCTATTATTTCTGTCAAGAAAGAAAGGGGAGAAAAAACTGTATTTTTTCTATCTCTACTCTCTGTCAGATGGAATACCATCTACCAAAACAAACAAAACAGATCCCCTTTTTGTCAAGACCAAAACAATATCCTGTTTGCCTGAGCATTGCATCACATTCCTAAATTTAGTGTTTATTTCTAAGATGCTCATAGTCACTCAAGCAGATCAATTCTAAGCTCAGCAAAAATTCACACTTCTTTTCACTATTCTCATCAACTGTGGAAAATTCATTTTTTGTGTATAAAAAACTAAAACACTCAAATGAATATAAATTGAAAGTTTACAGATAAGAAATCACAAAGAACTCCTTCCCACACACAAAAGACCCCAATTTCAAATTCTTCTATCTTGGTCCCTAACAAATCTGGTGTTCCACAGAAAAAATGTAGCCCAAATTGACGGGTGCATTGAGGAGATAACTAGCAGCAACAAGTGGCTCAGTGCTGCTTTCAGAAACCCAGTGAAACAAAGCAAGGACAGTTATATTTTGAACAAGCTGTGAGACTATTTCAGTTCATGTTTGTGGAACGGAAGACTTGCCTGGAACGGTTTCGTAGGCAGGAGCGAAGCAACACTGCTATCACTACAGAAACGAGCCTTATGTGCTCTGCTTGTCAAGGTCTGCTGGGCATGTCAGGAAGATAGCCGGCAGGGGCAGAGAATGCGTTGCCTCCTTGTAAATGAACGGGGGCAGCTGCTGACCAGGAGTAACTAAAGACGCTTTTCCCTTAGTAAAGCGATAGTGCATATTTCATAAAGTCATATGTATTCTACAAAATCTAATGAGATGTTCATTAAAATGTGGTAATCGTCTACTTTAAATCAGAAAAAATATTGGAGCAAAGGCCAATGGCCTATTTCAAAAGACACAGTAATCTAATTGGTGGTTAAATAAAATTTTAAGTGAATCAACTCTATGTTCTAATGCTGTGTAACCTGGGTTACACAAGCTATACTTGGGTGGTTAAAGGGGGTCATAATAAGGGTAATAACTAGATTTCACTGGCTTTGTTATTGGATTGCTATCTCTGTAGGATCACCGTCTCCCTGTAGAAAATGTTGACTATTTTCAGAGACATTGGGAATGGTCTCAGTTTCATTCGTGAACTGATCCTGCCAGTCACCACGTGACTCTGCCATTCTCCTCCCACTGGGCTCACGTCAGTGAGAGCTCGCGTCTCGGCACGCCTGCCGAAGCCTCCGCTGCTGACCAGTCTGCCTGAAGTCACTTCGGTGCTGCCTATAGTGTCCATGTCAGTCAAGTTTAAGCTTCTCTTGAGTCTGTTACTATGTGTAAAATACTTTTATAAGTGTAAAGTTTGTGTATAACTGACACCAAAAATGATGGCTTGTCCGATGCATTTACCATTTCACTTAAAAGGCATACAATGAGATTTACTATGAGCTGGTAAGTGGGAAGGAAGAAGCCAAACAGATTTCAAGGTGACACAAAGGTTCTGGTAAGTTATTGTTCAATTATAGGCCTTTGCTCTCTTCCCCTCTCATTGGTGCTAATTGCCAATTAATTTTCCTTAGTCTTGTGTTTTCTAGCTATTAGATTTAGCAAGCATAAAGAAACTGAAGGGTATGAGTTAGGAGAAGGAGTAGGAGGGCAGAGAGAAACAGAGGAATCTGTATCCAACTCTCTCATGTACTGTGTTTGAACACAACCTGAGGACCAAAAGAAGAGAGTCTTAATGCAAATATCAAATCTCTGTGCTGATGGAAAAAGTTTGGCCAGGAAAATATAGCCCTAAAAAGATAGACTAGTTCTTTCCTACACTTCTAACTGCAGAATCTATGAGAACTTTAGAGACTGCAGCTTAGGAGACCTGGGAATGAGGGTTTTCAAAAAAGCCCAATAACCTGTCACGTCTTACCACTGCACCCCAGAAGGGCAAAATCTACCACCCGGGAATCAAATATTCAGCCAAGATATCACTCACTTAGAGAGGGAATCAAAGATATTTGCATGTCGGCAAAAGACCTCAATAAAATATTAAACTAAAGTCAAAAATGTATAAAAAGAACTATGCATCATGACCAAAATGGACTTATAACAGGCATGCAAGACTGGTTCAACAACTGAAAATTAACTATTGTAATCTACCACACTAACAACTAAAGAAAAAGGACTTGACAAATCTAAAGCCATTCATGGATAAAAACAGAAAACAAAAACAAAAACTCTTAGCAAGCTAGGAGAGAGGACCTTCCTCAACTTGTTAAGAATATCTGAAAACCTACAGCATAACATCACACGTGATGGTGAGAAATTGAAGGCAGGAAAAAAGGACATCTTACCAAAAGTCTTATCTAGTGTAGTTTTTTTAAAAAGGTAGATATTTTGTGAAGGAAAAAATAAAATGATTTTAATTCCCAGATGATATTTTTGTCTATACAAAAATCCTAAAGAATTGACCAAAAAACAAAAAAAAACCTTCTAGAGTGCATACGTGATTACAGCAAGATTTCAGGATAAGGTTAAAACCAAAAGTCAATTGATTCTATATGCCAGCAAGTAACAATTGAAATTTAAAATTAAAAACATAATACCCTTCACATTACCACCAAGAAAATAAATGAAGTACTTAGGTAATCTGACAAAATATTTATAAGATCTATATGAGAAAAATTATAAAATTCTAACAAAAGAAATCAAAGAAAATATAAGTAAATGAAGAGCTATTCCATGTCCATATATTAAAAAACTCAAAAGTGTTAAGATGTTATTTCTCCCAACTTGGTCTATAGATTCAGGGGAATCCCCCCAAAATCCTAGCTAACTATTTTGTGGATATGAGCAGTTGGATTTCAAAGTTTATACGAAAAGGCAAAAGACCCAGAATAAGCAGCACAATGATAAAGAAGAGTAACACTGGAGACAGGTACTATCTAACTTTAGGACTTCCTATATTAAGAAAGTATACCATGGGAGAAAGAATACACAAGTAGATCAATGGAACAGAATAGAAAGGCCAGAAAGAGATTCACACAAATACCGTCAATTAATCTATAACAAAGGACAAATGGCAATACCATGGAGAAAGAATAATCTTTTCAATAAATTGTGCTGTGACAATTGAACATCCATATGTAATAAATGAACATAGATTTTACACCATTCACAAAAATTAACTCAAAATGGAGCATACAATTAAATATAAAACTCAAAATTATAAAGCACTGAAAAAAATAGAAGAAAATCTATGCGACCTTAGATTTAGCACTGAGATAGTGATACAATATCAAAGGCATTATCCATGAAATGAAAATCCGATGTTAAACTTTATTAAAATTAAAAACTTCTGCTCTCCAAAATACATTGTTAATAGTATCAAAAGACAAGCTACAGACTTGGAGAAAATGTTTTCAAAACATGTATCTGATAAGGCACTGATACACAAAATATACAAAAAGCATTTAAAACTCAAGCATAATAAAACAAATAACCCATTTTTTTAAATGGTCAAAAGCAGTAAACAGATATCTCACCAAAAAAAGGACATACCAATGAAAAGTAAGCACATCAAAAGATGCTATGATCATTTGTCATTAAGGAACTGCAAATTAAAAAACAATGAGAGAGTACTAAACACCCTATGCCTCTTGTCTCAGTGCAAAAGTTTTCTTTTTTTTTTTCCATTTAATTGTACTAATTTCCATTACCATTTATCCCCCCAATACCCTTTAACAACCCCTCCAAAAAAATACCACACTGTTGTCCAAGTCCATGAGTTATTTTTCCTTTTGGCCCAATCCCTCTATATCCCCTACCCCCAACCCCAAACTGTCAGCCCACTATGTATCTATGAGTCTGTCTCCATTTTGCTTAAAAGTTTTTAAAAGAAGAGAGCAAGTTTAACTCAATCACTCAATGGGCGGCAGACATCTCACAGATGCCACTGATAGCAGTGGCAAGACTCCAGGTTGAGTTGTATTGTCCAGTGATGCATTCACTACAGAAGCTGTGCCGTGGACCAAGGGAGCTGCAGAAAATGTAGATCCCTGTACGTGAATAACTAACCATGACAACATTACTCTGAATTTGAACCCCTGGCTTCTCCTTACTGGGAAGAAAGTCTTTCTGAGCCCCAAAGAGGAAAGAGGAAAGTATTAGATGAAGGAACAGATCACAGAAAAAAGGGCTCCTCTCCAACCCTCTGGTATAGTGGTCAATATGGATACGCCAGAGATGAGAGGGGTAGTCCACCCCCTGGTACCTCTATTGTTGTCATTAAAGCAGCTGACCACTTTTAATTTAAAACCTATGATTTGCATTATGTTCCGTGACAGTCTGAGGTACAGCAGTATAGAAACAAGAACTAGGCTCCCTTTAACATTGCTGTCATTAGCATCTGAAGGATATGTGAGGCTTGGATTGTTTGTTTGCAGGAGGAAGGGTATTATTGAACAAAAGGATGTGGCAAGCACTGGAGGCAAAACATATGGTCCCGTTTGACATAGTGAATTTTATATGTTGACTAATAATGCCAGGAATAATTCTCCCATTCTCAACCTGGGCTTTTGTTGAAATTAAGCATGTATTTCACCATCAGGAAGATTTCCCTGAGAACATATGTATAAAAAGGAATATCACCACTATGACTATAGCCTCTTGAGACAGCCTGCCGTTTTTGCATAATTTTTTTACTTTAAATATTTTTTTTATTTTCCAATTACAGTTGATGTACAATATTATATTAGTTTCATGTGTACAACCCAGTGATTAGACATTATATAACTTACTAAGTTATCACTCAAATAAAACTAGTACCCTTCTGACACTATCCATAGTTACTACAGTACTGTTGACTATATTCCCTATGCTGTGTTTTACATCCTGTGACTATTTTGTAACTAACAATTTGTACTTCTAAATCCCTTTACCTTTTTCTCCCATCTCCCTATGCCCTTCCCATTTAAAGAAGAACCTTTAACATTTCTTGTAATACTGGTTTGATAGTGATGAACTCCTTTAGCTTCTTCTTGTCTGGGGAGCTCTTTATCTGTCCTTTGATTCTAAATTATAAGCTTTGCTGGGTAGAGTAATTTCAGTTGTAGATCCTTGCTTTTCATCACTTTGGTTACTTGGTGCCAGTCTTTTCTGGTCTGCAAAGTTTTGTTGAGAAATCAGCTCACAGTTTTATGGGAGCTCCCTATTAGGTAATTAATTACTTTTCTCTTGCCGCTTTTAAGATTCTCCCTTAATCTTTAACCTTTGGCATTTTAATTATGATCTGAGCCTCTTCGGGTTCACCTCATTTGGGATGCTCTATGCTTCCTGAACTTGTATGTTTATTTCTTTCACCAGGTTAGAGAAGTTTCTGTCATTATTTTTCACATAGGTTTTCAGTTCCTTGCTCTCTCTCTTCTTCGGGCACCCCCATAATGTGAATGTTGGTAACCTTGAAGTTGTCCCAGAGGTTCCTTATACTATCCTCAATTCTTTGGATTCTTTTTTCTTTGCTGTTATGAGTGGGTGTTTTCAGCTTCTTTATCTTCCAAATCTCTGATTTTATCCTCTGTTTCACCTACTCATTTTTGTTTGGTTGTTTCCCAGTAACAGAGTCTTCATTTCAGCTAGTGTATTCTTCATTGCTCTCTGGCTATTTTTTATGTTTTCTAGTTCCGTTTTTACATTTCTTATCTCTTCGTTGGAGTTCTCACTACGTTCATCTACTCTTCCCCTAAGTTCATTGAGCATCCTTATAATCAGTGTTTTGAACTCTGCATCCAGTAGTTTGCTTGTCTCCATTTTGGTTGAAACATGTACTTAGCCAGCATGAGGGCTATTGGCACATCAGTGGGAGGGATTTACCTCCTGGATGATTAGCTGCAAGGACTGTCTGCAACCACCATGGAGATCCACCAGCTGTGCAGGGCCTATCTCAAGGAGCAGAACTTATTTCATCGGGACTCTGGTGCCCAATGAGTCTTCCCCTTGAGTGTGTTACTTGCGGAGCTGGCTCTGGGGCCTCCTGGGAGGCCCAGGTAAAGGTCAGCCACTGCCTGCGTTCTGCCCAGGGCCACCCTGCATGCGCTACAAAGTGATCTGCAGGTGTCTGCTGCTTGTGCTGGGCTTGGAGGTGCCCAGGAGAGCCAAGCTGAAAACCAAAACCTAATGCCACTAGTGCCAGGCCTAGGGCTACTTACAGAGAGGTACAGGGCATACCAAGGCTTGACACTGAGTCAAGACAGGTCATTTGTATGGAAAAACCACTGGAAACAGCATGGATGGGCCACAAGTTGGGTGGGGTGAGGTCTTAGGGAACATCTAGGGAGGGACCAACAGTGTTAGCCAAGTTGACAGACTCAGATAGGGCGTCTGCCTGTGTTTGCATAATTTTATGAGAAACTAGTGTCAAGGAAGAACTTCTAACAATGTCTAGTAGACAACCAAATATGTTCGGCTATAATTTCTACTATACTCAAGTGGTTCCTTGTTTGAAAGCTCCACTTGTAATGGGAACCACTCTAAAAAACTGGGATGCCCAAGCAAGACGTTTTTTGGCATATATTAGAAGCCAATGGTAACCCACAATACCTGTACTATTTGCCAGTTTGCCAGTCTCTTGAGCACAAACCTATAGAGAGCTAGCTGGTCTTCTAGACTTTGATATTTTACAAGTAGCATACCCCACACTACTGCATTTTTGTCTGCATTGGCTAACCGACTGGATATCAATAAATCGGGGAAGTGGAACACGAAGGATTCCAGGAAGTTTTAAAATGATACAAATTTGAAGTTGAATAATAAAATACTCTCGTTTGTCAATTTTTATTTAACCCTCATGGATAGATAAACAGATTGAACTACTTAGAACAAGAATACCTGGATGGATACAAACCCGGATGCTGTCTTGGCCTCTGATTGCTCTATAGGCATCCTCTGCTATTCCCAGAGATCACTGTGATGGCAAAACAGCAATTCCTGGCTCTGTCCTGAAAAAGGAAAGACAGTCTGCTTCATGCCCGGGGGGGAACGGCAGACCTCAATTGGTTGCGTGAGAACTCATTCACTCATAAAATATGTTGATGATTGGGGAGGAATAACCCTATCTCCTCTTGTATTTCAGATTTAGACAAATCACTCTAGCCTGCCTTAGATGCTCCTAACCAAAGTCTCGCAAAGCAACTCATTTTCATTTTAGATCCCTCATTCATAACCCCTCCAGGATTTTCCGTAACAATCTCACCATTCCACCAAAATAAAAATACAGATTTTTGTTGTCATTGATTTTTTTCACGTACCTGGGTTGTTAACCCCTTCCACTGGACATTTACGGTTTTCAACTTTTATTTTTTAAAAATATTTTATGTATTTATTTTTAGAGAGAGGGGAGAAAGGAGGGAGAAAAGGAAGGAAAGAAACATCAATAGGTTGCCTCTCATACACATTCCAACCGGGCACCAAATCTGCAACCCAGGTATGTACTCTGACCAGGAATCAAACTGGTGACCTTTCACTTTATGGGATGAGACGCAACCAACTGAACCACACCAGTCGGGGCTGGCTTTCAATTTTCAAAGAAGGTATTGACACCAGCTTTAAGAGATGCTCATACACACTGAATGGTATGTAGATAAGGGAAACTGCCCTGCTGTCACATGTGCTGGCACTACATTACAAGTTTGGTTCAGTTATTTTATTTTGTGAGGCATTTTAGTACAGCGCAGCTCCCATATTAGAGTATATTCTTCTCAATAAATATTTAAAATGTTAGATTACTCACTTATTCCTTTAGTAAATATCTGTTGAGAACCTACTATGTGCCAAAGCTCTAGATGATAGAATGTGCACAAAATAAAGTTCCTGCTCTCATGGGGCTTATATCAAGTGAGGGAAGACAGACAGTAAACTCCTAAATATGCCATATGTCAGGTGGTGATAAATGATATAAACAAAATCAAGGTAAGTAAGAATAGAAAACACTGAGGCAAATTTGGGAAGAGATGAAAGGAGCTGGGCTATTTTAGGTCAGGTAGCAAGGAAAGACCCCGATGATCAGACGACATTTGGGCAGAGACGTGAGGGAAGCAAGGGATCAGGCGATGTGGACAGAGAGAGTGTAGCGGATGAGGCAGAGAGGTTGTCTGTGGGAGACAAGGTCCATTGGGACTTGTAGGCGATAGTAAGAACATTGAATTTTATTTTGAGGGAACAGAGATGTCATTAGAAATTTTGCGCAGAGGAGCAACTTGATGAAACATATTTTCCAAAGATCACCATGGCTACAGGAGGAGCCTTTACTGCAGGGCAGCCAAGATGGAAACGCAGAAGCCTGTGAGGGAACTCGAGAAATAAAAACCCTTCAAGTGAAATATAGCTAATATTTATGAGGCAATCAATAACAAAGTATTAATTTACAAATATCACTGTGCACAAATATCCTGTGCAGTGTTAACGATTCACAGAAAAAGAAAGGCCACATAGCTGCATAGTACACTGCATTGCTCTAACTCGAAAAGAGAATAAATTATTATTTCCAATTTTTTAGAAAATGCAATAATATTTAAAAGACATGTAAGTAATAAACGCTACAAATGACATGAAATCATCATTAGGAAAGCCGTGCCTCCCCAACCCTTCATCTCACGATGCTCAGAGGCCAACTCTGGTGGGGTGGCCCCCTTATCATTTCCCACACTTTAAAACAAAAGTCATTCCCATGGCTGTTTCTTCATTTGTGTTATTTCCTCTTTCTGGAATATCTTTCTAATTCTGTTTCTCTAATTAATGCCCGCGACTCCATTGAAATGCCTCCCTAAGACTCACTTTCACTGGTACATTTTCTGTGATTAATGTCACCACCTGCTGAGCATGCAAGCATAAGTACAAAAGCAAAATGCAGTTTGTACAACATTGTACATTGGGTAAGAGGCAGCAGAGTGAAGTGAAAAAACTACGGGCTGCACAATGAGAAATCGGAATTTTAATCTACCTCAATTGTATGATCTTGTGCAAGATACCTAACCTTCTAACTTCGCTTTCCTTATTTTTACTATGAGAACAATAATGCCTACTCCATGCATTTGTTGTGAAAATCAATTAGATGATAATAATCACCATCATGTATTAAACACTTAGACTCTGGTTCCAGAGCCCACACTTTTAATCATTACTCAATATTGCTCCTGTGGTGACATTTATAAAATACTCAGTCCGATGTCTGATACATAGTAGACATTAACACAAATACTAGCAGTCTTTTCATGTTTGCTTATCTTCCTTAATGTTGTACTATTTATCATTTCCCTCTAAATAAATGGACAATTTTTGGCAGGAGAAACTGCAACTTTCCTAGGTTTTTCCACTGGGACTGATAAAGTATTATGTACATCATAGGCAATGGATAAATACCTACATAATACTATAAGTAACTAAGAGAAAAACGTGTTTTTAATCAACTAATTAAGAATATATTTAGTAAATTAACAAGGTTTGTCATGAAGTAAACATTGACAGTAACAATGCTACAAAATAGTCAACTTTATTTGTGAAAACTGCCAAGTGCCTATATTTCCTTAAACTCCCATCACAAAATTGATCAGGTAATTTAGCACATACACACTGACATTCACAATCAAAAATTATCCGCTGAACAGTCAAATGACCCTATCATGTAGATGTCTCTAACCTCAACTAGTATGCTAGTGCTTCCCAGAAAACCTACAATTTTCACTTCCTATGTTCCCTTCTAATATTTCCAATGTCTTTTCAAACTCCCACCACCCATGACATCTCTCTTTATTTTTAGCAAGACACATTGCTTCCACATGACAAGGAAACAAGTGGATCAGATTATAACACTTCACTTTTTGCCCCCTTTGTAAATGATTCCTCACTCATTGAAAACTGAATCCCTCCCTCCCCCACCCAATGAAGGCTAAAGTCCCTTCCTCTGCTCCATCATCCTACCTCCCAACCCCACATCAAATACTTCACCTCATTTGTTATTCTCTTACTTAGATGGGTTCCATCTTCTTCCTTTCTGTTTTCCCTTTCTGCTGGGTCTGCAGACATTCACACTGATACTTGCATAACAAAATCAAAAACAAAAATCTTTACCTTGTCTCTCTCTTTCTCTTTCTCTGCCAAATTCCTAAAAATAAGAGTCTACATGTGCTATCTCCATTTTCTCCTCTTAAAAAATTATTGAAACCTCCTCTCTCAAAGGAACTGACAGTGTTCTTGTTGCAAACTCTTACTGTCCTTGACGAAACCATTCCTACCTTCTTTAACATTATCTGACTTTTATTACTTTCTTGGTTTTCTTTGCCTCCATCACCTTCGAAGGCTCTCTTCCTCTTCCAATCTCTACATTTATGCCTTAGGTCTTCATACTCCTTCTGGTGACCTCGTTTCTTCCTTGCATAAACCTCCACTTCTGCTAAAGAATGGTAAATCCATAGCTCTAACTCTGACCTCTGCTGAGCTCTAAACCACGAATCCATCTGCCTATAGTCTGCAGCAGGTAACTGGGCAACTCCAACCCAACCCAGTGACCTCATTTTCTTTCATTTCCAAAGCTGTTCCACTTCCTTTAGAACCAATCCTAATAATGGTGCCATATTCACCCCATAATCCATACCAGAAACCACCAAGTCACCCTCGATTCACTTCATCACAGTCCTAAGATTCAGAGGAAGCATGAGGATTCCAGACTGTCTATGCTTCATCGAAAGAACTGGCATCAGAATCTCCTAAGGCAACGGGGGGCGGCCAAGTCAGAAAAAAACAAAACCTGCGGATGATTTAACAAACTCCATTCGAAGAGAAGGCTGCTTTCGTATGAATTACTCTCTGCTCTCCTCATCTTTCTTTCCAATTTCATGCCCTTGAGAATCATTGTCTGTACTAATTCAGTGTATTTTCTCCAATATGCAGTAATGGCACTTGTCTAAATGGTAATTATTTCTGCGGGTATTTGTTTAATCCCTATCTCCTATATTTCACTAAAGGTTCAGAGATGTAACATATCTGACTTGCTTATACTTCATAAATTCTCAATATTTTAAAATGAATGTATAATCCTCTATCAATTGCCTATGTCTAACTAACTACTGACCCTACTGATTTTATTTCAATTACTGTGTTATTCAGTTCTATAATTTCCACTTTGTTCTTTTACTATAACTTCTATATCTCAGCTGATATTTTTAATTTATTGCTTATCGCAAAAGAATTTATAATTGATTGTCGAACCATTTTCAACATGCCAGCTGCTTTGAAATTCTTGCCAGAGAATTCCAATATCTGACTGACCTTGGCGTTGACATCAGTGTACTGTCTTTTCTTATTTAAATTGTGATCTTTTTATTGTATCCTAGATACTTTGTCTACTATGTTAGGAGACTCTGGGTGCTATTTCAATCTCTTGTTTAGCAAGCAGTCATCCTGTTTAGGTATAGTGTGTGGCTCCTGGGCTCTGGTTTCAATGGCAGTTTAATTTTCAGCACTTAGAAGTGTTATTTCAGTTACTTTGGGCCATCTGGTACCAACCACTGTGACTCCCACTGGTTATCAGCTGGTGCTACCTGAGGAAACTAAAGGGGTTTACTCAAGAGAGCCACTAGATGTCTCTCCATGAGAGAAGATTCTGCAGGGATCCCTCTACTGGTGGCTCCTCCTCGTTCCCTGCCTCTGAGTAAAGAATAGTCTCCCACAGAGACAGCGCCTTCCTGGGGCCAAGCAGCCCGCATGATCCAACTGCTCAGTATCTCTCTGTAAAAAGAAGAGTCTTGGCCCATGGGAAGGAAGTCCATCCTCTGGATGCTTATTTCTGGCAGGGCAAGTTAACCAAACAAAGGACATAACAACCAGTGTCCGACATGCTTAATTTCTTTTCATCCTGGCTCCCTCATTTGCTGAAAAAATAAATTAACAAATGAACTCAAGATAAGACCATAGACTATTATGTAAATTAACCTTGACCTGAACAATAAAAAAACTGATATCAAGTTTTTTGCACCATCTTCATTCTTTAAAAAAAAAACAAAAACAACTTCATGTAACTAACCGAATCTGTTGCAGCTACCCTATTTCTGCAGCACAATAAAAATTGAATTGTACTCTGAAAGGAAAAATCACATTTTAAAACACACTACAAGGTTAGTGAATATTCTAAAATCCCTGGATTATTAATTTATAGATATTCTATTTAATTATATTTTCTGATGTATAACTACTGTCTTATAAATATGGTTATTAACCTTCTTGAGTGCCATAGACCGCTTGGATATTTTAAAAATACAGAATCTTTTACAGGAGGAAAAAGTATACGAATGCACATAAGCATAACATTAAGATTGTATAATTTTAGTGGGTTCACACACATTGTGAAGTTCATTCATAAACTCCGTAGGAGTCAGTCTTTCCAGGTTTAAAACACTTGTCTTAAAGGTAGAGCAAATTAACTATATTACCATTTATTAATGTGAAAAAAACCCATTTTCTGGTTATTACTTAATATCTAATGAAGGTGATGAGTCAGACGCCAATTAAAATACCTAAAGAGAACAGACTTCTGAATTTTTTCTGCCAAAATTGCCTTGCTGGGTAAGTTAGATATACCCATATACTTACATAAGAAGGTTATATTACATGTTGCAACAGCAAGGTAATAGCGATAAATGTTTTAAAAACATTTTAGATAGATGTTTCCATGACAGGCAAATACACACACACATCTGTCTCCATCATATGCACACATACACACCAATTGGTCCAGGGCTGCATATATAAAATTTTCAGTACAATATTTTATCATTTGTAGCCTCTAAAAACACTTAAATGGCAAACAAATAAAATGATAAAGTGGAAATAAAAGAATTTTAGCATGGGCTATTTCCCATGTATCAAATATTTTTGGCACAAGTAAACTAGATCTAGACTCCCAAAGTGAAACTTAATATAAATTGTATCATTTATTTTAAATAAAATTCTATGATTCATACTTAGAAAGCTTAAATTTGAACTGATAGAAAACTAATAAATTTGAACTAATAAAACAGATATCTAAATTCAAAGAATGTATATATATGTACACACATATACATACATACATACATATATATTTTATGCTATATCCTTTATAATGCATATGTGTATTTATATATTTACCTTCTTTGCCATACATATGTCATATTTCACACACACACAGGGAATATATATATATATGAATCATATATATAAGTTTCATATATATATAAGAGAATATATATAGGTTCTAAATTCACAAAATAACCAAATTCTGAGATCTTAATTAGAAAATATTACCTTACAGACTTGAGACAAAACATCAGCATACAAGGGTGTGCAAAAGTAGGTTTCTAGTTGTGAGTGACATTCTTTTAAGTTAATAAAACTATTGTAATAATCATAACCTACGTCTTTTTCCACACAAACAACTGTAAACCTACTTTTGCCAACCCCCATATGAGAGATTTGACTGGTCATATAAAAGAGTGACACTCACTTAACTTGACAGAGGATAAGGCAAAACTCTTCCAGAAATGGTTGCTAAGGAAAGAATCAAAGATGCCAACCATATTTATGCAACTCAGCACCAGGAGGACAAACAATCCAATTAAAAAATGGGCAAAAGACCTCAATAGACATTTCTCCAAAAAGGATATAAAGGTGGCCAATAGATATATTTTAAAAACGCTCATTGTCACTAATCATCAGAGAGTTGCAAATTCAAATGACAATGAGATATCACCTTATGCCTACAGGAATGGCTGTCATCAACAAATCGACAAACAAGAGTTCATGAGGACGTGGAGAAAAGGGAACCCTAGTGTAGTGTTGGCAGGAATGCAGGCTGGTGAGCCTCTGTGGAAAACAGTATGGGGTTTCCTCAAAAAATTAAAAATGGAACTGCATTTTGGCCCAGCAATCCCACTTCTGGGAATATATCCTAAGAATCCCAAAACACCAGTCAGAAAGCACACATATGCACCCCTATGTTTATAGGAGCATTATTTACAATAGCCAAGATCTGGAAACAGCTCTAGTGCCCATAAGAAGATGAATAGAAAAAAAGCTGTGGTTTACACAGCAGAATACTACATAGCTACAAAAAAGAAGGAACTCTTACTCTTTGCAACCACATGGATGGGCCTGGAGATTATTATGCTAAATGAAATAAAACAGTCAGAGAAAGACAAATACCATATGATCTCAATTATATGTGGGATTTAATGATCAAAATAAACTGATGAACAAAATAGGTCCAGAGGCATGGATACATGGAACAGAGATCTCAGAGAGGAAAGGAGAGTGTGGGGGGAGGGGTAGATAAAAGAAGGTGAAGAGATTAGCCACAGAGCATATATGCACTGCCTAATGAACATAACAATGTGGTGAAGCCCAGGGTGGGGGTGGGCAAAGGAATAAAAAATGAGGGACATCTGTAATAGTATCAACAATTTAAAAAGCAGCAAATAATAGATACTTAAACAGTGGCTTTCATTAGAACATTATCTATACTGTTACGGAAAAATGAAACGACCAGACACCGAGGGGGTTAGGAGCATGATCTTTATTTGCGTGCACGGGCCCAGAGGAGACAAACTCCAAATTCTGAGCCCAGAACAATAGCCCCGCATTCCTTTTATGTTGGGCTAAGTGGAGGAGGGTATTGGGAGGCGTGGTATAGATTGGGAGCGGAAAAGGGCTTACAGAGGTGGGAGAGAAGCATTTACATCATAAGTCAGGGCAATTAGCATTTCATCTTTGGTATCAGCCTTGATTCCCTCTACAATACTACTAAAATTATGGAAAGATTCTAAATACCCATTAACAAGTTATAAAACACTTATTTCCATTAGCAAATATACTAGTCAGAATACAGTTAAAAAATCTTGAACATAACAATATGTTCAAGATATTACTTTTTTTGTAATAAAAGCATGTAAGAAAATCCCCTCAATTATTATGTTTTTGGTATTAAAAATATATCATTTTTCGTTTTCCTGTATCAAACTTAGGTTTCCATTATAATAGAAAAAATAATAAATGATATATTATAAAATATAATTGCATACTAAGAAATCATTTTTAATGAAAATAAAGCATAGTTTTTAAATAGAAAGAATGTTTGTTTCTTAAGTGGCATCGAAATAGCTAAAATTTACTGTTACAGTAAACTATGATATAATAATGTCCAATATGTCTGGAAAATGTCTTCATAACAGAAAAAAGGTAGTCTCTGTAAACCTGGGAGCGGGGGAAGAGAGCTAGAGATGACCATTTTATAAGTGATTCACCAATGCTGTGCAAAAGAAGGACGATGACTTAGGTGTCTGCATGATCCAGGCAAGAGGATGGTAGGAGCACAACATTGGATAAGGTCGTCAGCCTCCACATGAGCCAGTCCAGATTAAATGCCCGGCAAAACTACACAAGCCCCTTTGCTCACCGAGCACACTTCTGATTAATCATCTGATTGTCCTAGTATCTGGATGGAAGAAAGCATGGGCCCATGAGATAAGAGAATGATGATGGTCCTGGGGAAAGCACTACACTTCCATAGCAACCTCCTTCCCTGAACCCCAGCTATAAATTTAAAAGCTGGCATGTATTTATAAATCATTTCCTAGCAAGTTTTGTTTTGGCTTTTTGGTACCTTATTGCCATTCTGTGTACTCTGATTACCCATAAGTGAACAGAGGAAAAAAATGAGTTTCCAAGCCAGTGAAACTAAACTTCTGGGTATCATTACCAAGTTGTATATATATACCAGTAAATTTAACCCGGAAAGCCAGCCTCCTGGTCTCTCTTTACCAATGGCTCTAAATATTTCAACTAAAACAAAGGCAGTAACTCAATTTTCAAATCCCTGATACCTTAGCAGTTTTTCCAAAGCCTAAGTTGTCCTGCTTGCCTCTTGGTTTGACTAATGACAAGAAATGTGAATGGAAACATTATATAGATCCAGTTAGATATACATATGTAGAGAATATTTCTTAAAGCTTCGTGTGTGTGTGTCTTGGG